>CABHPP010129092.1:11761-35214 GCA_902168425.1 Peromyscus attwateri | reverse complement strand
CAGTGTACTTGTGGAGGTCAGAGGACAATTTGTGGGAGTCGGTTTTCTCTACTAAATGGGTTCCAGGGATTAAGGTTTGATGGCAAATACCTCAAGCTGCTGAGCCATATGGCTAGCCCTATTTTTTAATGCTTATTTTTATTTTTTATTTAATCTTATTTATTTATTGTATCAATGCATGCTTGGCCGTGGTGCACACGTGGAGATCAGGGGACAACTTGAGGGAGGGACTCAGTTCTTTCTTACCTAGGTACTGTGGAGCAGACTCAGGTTGTCAGGTTTGGTGGCAATCATGTTCACCTGCTGGGCCTTCTTGCTAGCCCAAAATTGTATCATTTTTATTTTATTTAAAAAATTTTAAAGATTTATTTCATTTTGTTTGCATGAGTGTTTTGCCTACATTTATGTATGCACTCCACATGAGTGCCTGGTACCCACAGAAGTCAAAAGATGGTGTCAGATTCCCTGGAACTGGAGTTATGGATGAGTGTAAGCCACCATATGGGTGCTGGGGACTGAATCCTGGTTTTCTCCAAGAGCAGTGAGTGCTCTTAACCCTTGAGTCAATCTCTCTAGTTCCCAAATAACAAAGTAGAGCTATGGGGACAGGCATGTTTGGTGTTTCTCTCTCTCTCTCTCTCTCTCTCTCTCTCTCTCTCTCTCTCTCTCTGTGTGTGTGTGTGTGTGTGTGTGTGTGTGTGTGTGTTATTTTTGAGTCACTGTCTTACAGAGTAGTCTTAGATGACCTGGAACTCACTTTGTAGACCAGATTGGCCTTAAACTCAAGAGATTTGGGCACATCTGTTTCCCAGGTGCTGGGATTAAAAGCATAGTTTTTTATTTTTATTTTTATTTTTTTTTATTTACTAATTTATTTTGAGACAGGATCTCATTATATAGCCTTTCCTGAACTTACTATGTAGACCAGGCTGGCTTTGGACTTATAGAGATCTTCCTGCTTCTGCCTCTTGAGAGCTAAGGTTAAAAATGTATGACACGACACTTGATTTCAAAATCTATTTTGATTTTTTATTTTAATTTTATTGTTTGTGTGTTTGGGTGTTTTTCCTGTATGTATGGCTGTACACCACTTGCATGCAGTACCCCGGAGTTCAGGAGGCCATCAGATCCCTTGGGACTGGAGTTACAGACAGTTGTGAGCCACTCTGTGGGCTCTGGGAATTGAACTCAGGTCCTCTGGAAAAGCAGCCAGTGCTCTTAACTACTGAGCCATTGCTTCAGCCCCAATTTTATTAATTTTCAGTAGTGAGTTTTAAATATTGTCTCACACTAATAATACATATTACTATACAACCTGAAATATCTTTTAGAAAACATGACATGATCTGTTTCCAGGACACTAATCAGACAGCTACTTTATCGAAGCAGATGAGAGCTGAGTAGCCCATTTTCCTTTCAACAGAGCAGTTACATAAATAAGACCATAAACCTTTTATTAAGCACCTTTGTATGGAATCGGAGTTGTCTATCAAGTCAGACATGAAAAGTTAACCAAAGCTGCTCAACTTCCTGATCTGAGCAGTTTTGAGGTTCTCCCTATGTTGGTCTTTTTTCTCCTTCAGTTGACTGTTTCTTTTAAATATCAGCACAAGAGTGTTTTGATTTATATAAAATTATCTTTGGTTTTATGTTAGTCTTTTTTTTTTTAATCTCTCCACATAAGATTTACTTATTTTTTTCCCTTTGGAGATTATTTTTCTTAATACAGTGCATTTCCACTTTGATTTGTGAAGACAATACCTTTTTTTTTTTTTCTTAAGGTAACTGAATACCTTAAGTTTTGTGCTTCATAATTTGGGTAGTGTGTGTAAAAATGTTGATTTTTTTTTTGAAAAAAAATCTTCCTGCTTTTAGAATTTTTAGAAAAAAAATTTAGAATTTTTTAGAAAAAAAATTCCTGCTTTTAGAGTCATGCTGTCATCTTAAAAGCTTTTACTTGAAGCTTTTCAAGAACAACCGATAGACTGTTTCCCCTGGCTCCTGTTGTAGACATTGCACCCTAGCCGGTGAATTCTGTGAAATACCACAGTTCTCTGCCCTGACCATAATAAAGTATCATTTGGCTGCTTTGCCCAAAGTGCTGTGCCCAGTGTGAAGCTTACCACTCTCATAGTTAGCTCTCTGGGATGATATACACCTTTACATGGAGACATTTCCTTCTTGAGTCCAAGTAAAAGGCATGATTCCTCTGTGAGATGCCTCAGGACCCAAATATGAGTCCAGAAGAAAACTGGCATATATTCTTCCCCTCAGCTTGATGCCTCTTGAAATGGCCGGGGCAAGTTCACTAAAATAACAGCTGCATGATTTTGATTCTTCAGTGCGTTGTGATCAAAATGAAAACAGTAGAATGCTAAGCCCAGTACAAGTGTTCTGCAAGACGAGTTTGAATGCTCACAACTGTAAGAGGTCAGGACTGCTTACTGTATTTTGTAGGTGGAGTCTGAGGCTCAGAGAGGCTGGATGGCTTGCTCAGAGTTAGGACTTAAACTAACGAGGGTCTGGCTTTAGAACCCAAACTCTTCTGTATGTGTCAGTCTGAGCAATTATATCCACTGTGAGCCATGATTTCGGCAGAACCTTATGTAACTTTGACTTTGTTTTTATGGGTCACTTTCTACTTTATGATCTCTAAAGCTAGGGTCATCAGATAATTCTTCTGCCTCATGAGAGATGTTGAGTCTTCATTACTCCAGGAACGTGCAGTCCATCTAGAAATTCAGGAGCGGATATAATGCAAACAAGTAACACTTAGGAATAAAAGACATTATCCAGAGGAAATTTTTTTTAGTGTAATTTGTTGTTTCTCTTTCCAAACTTGAAAACTGGTAGAGGGTGGTTGCATGTATACCTATGTACCTGTATGTAAACCACACGTGACGTATGTACTTGGAGACAACAGATTATAAAACATTTCATGAACATGGGTTTATATTATATACTGTTAACTATGTGGCATCATTAACTTAATGGCTCTCTGCTATTCCATACTTGGACTTAGATTTATCCTTAGGTCACTAATTATCTTTTTTTGAATATGTATATTTCTCTGTCCTCCCTTGCTCCCTGTTGCTCCCTTCTTCCTTTCTGCTACTTACTGACATTGCTGTGAAGAAGTCCTATACACACATCTCTGTACCCTTGTTTATATCTTCTCACAGAAACAGAGTTGCTAGCACAAAGGAGTTCACATGTCAGCAGCTGTTGATGGAGAGTGCCGAGTTGTCTGTAGAAAGCATCTGCCATTCACACTTTCATTGGGAGTCATGGGTACCTACTTCCCATTTCTTCATAACCTTTAGAAAGCAAGTTTGCATTTTCACTTTTTGCTTTTTTGAGAGTCTTGCTGTTTATCCCACGCGACCTTGAACTCAGTGATCTTCTTGCTTTATCCTTCCCAGTACCTGGTTCATAGGTGTGTGCCACCATGCCCATCTCTAAATAGAAAACTTTTAATGTTTTAAGTGCCATAGAATTGCCAGATTATTGATAATCAGTAATAAAGGAAAGGATTCTGTGCTTTGTCTTTTGTTTTTAAATTAATATTGTTCATTTTAGTTTCTATAGAATAAATTGATTTTTAGATTTAATCTATAAGTTTCTGTGTATTTTTAAAATTGTAAAACCAAAACATATAAAATACACATAGCCTGAGAACAGGACTGAAAAGGTTCTGTGACTAAGAGTGCTTGCTTATGGCTCTTGTAGAGAACCTGAGTTTGGTTCCTCAGAACCCATGTGATGGCTCACAACCATCTGCAACTCCAGTTCTAGGTGATCAATGGTCTCCACAGGTACTAGGCATGCACATGGTACACATACAGATGTGCAGGCAAAACACTCACACACAAATCTTAAAATCTTTTTTTTTTTAAATTTATTTATTTCTATTTTAGATGCATTGGTGTTTTGTCATGGGTGTCAGGTCCCCTGGAACTGGAATTATGGACAGTTGTGAGCTGCCATGTAGGTGCTGGGAATTGAACCCGGGTCCTCTTGAAGAGCAGTTGGTGCTCTTAACTACTGAGACATCTCTCCAGCCCAAATCTTTTTAAAAATTACATTTTTATTCATTTTGAATGTGTTTGTGAGCACATTCTGCCTGCCTCTGCTTGAGTGATGGGATTAAAGGTGTGTGCTGCTGTGCCTGGCCCTCTCTGCTTCTGTAAGCGTATATCACATCCTTAGCGAAGGGGCCATGGCTGAAGTTACCATGGCTTTGTGTATTTTTATGATTATATCTTATTCTCCTCCGCCCCCCTTTGTGGCCTCGGACTGAGTATTCACTTTTGAGCTCCAGGTTCCTTGTGTATAAAGTGGGAAACGTGACCCCCACTCTATACACAGTGCTGGTTGCTGGGTCTATGTGCTTAGTGCTTTGTCTACAGTTTGGGGGAAGATTTAGTGTAGATGATGATGTAAAGGATTGGAAGGCAGAAAAGATGGTACTGGGCAGCAGCCATGGGCCACCACAGATCCCATTTCTGTTAAACAGTTCTGTACGCATATTTGTGTTTTTATGTTGGGAGACAGAAAGTATCTAATAACTTGTTTGCAGCTTTGCTTCTTAATTTTGTAAATGTCATTAGATTGCATATTATTTTCTGTAAGCAGACCATAGATACTTTGTAGGAAAAAATAGATTAGAATGGAGCTAAGTTGATAGTTTCTAGGAGCAAACTTATTTTATGAATAATCTAAGAACATTTGAAATTGCTCATTTTGGGTTAGGCTTTGAAAGAACCAAAGGAAAACAATGCATAGCCCCAGGTCGCAGGGAGCCTGTCAGAGAAGAAACTTTTTTTGGTCTTGTCTGCAAAACAAAAGGTTTAAGTTTTATGTAAATCATAAGTATAAGTTATGTAAGCTTGTGGAAGAATGTCTGCACAGAATTAGTACGTGCCAGGCCACTAGACTTGAAGAGTTTTGGATATACCAGTAGAGATAGAAAGTTACGGTATAATGGTGACCTAGGCCTGGCTTTATGGTGTCTGAATTCTGAGGCACGCTGGTAATTGATGAGGGATTGCACTGGATCTGCAGCATGACTAGGGTTTTGTTAGGCATGAGTTGACAGAAGGAATGGTCTTGAAGCTATGCAGTGTGAACAAACACTGGAAAACTTGGTATGAGCAGTGAGGTGCACTTGAGTTATTTAGTTTGGTTAGGATGCAGACACAGAATTAGGCCAGCAAGTCATGCTGGGTGAGTGCAAGTGTCTTACACTTGTGTTAGAGAATTTAGTTTGTCCTCCTGAACAAAAGGGAAGGCAGCTCCTTGGGGAGGATTATGGGTAGTGACAGCTGGGGAAAATGAAGCGCTGCCTCTGAGGGACATTCAGAGTCCATTGTATTAGGTTAGGACAGGGATTATGAGAGCCAGAATGCAGGGAAGATGAAAGAGAATCAGATCTACTGGGTATTTAGAGAGTCAAATGGATGAAACTTGGTGAGTAGATGGAGGGAAGTAAAATAGGATCATTGTCCGTGGCGATTGGATGCTTCTAGGGTCAGTTTTCTGTTGAGCAGTAGCATCCTGGGGGCATAACTTATTTTGGCATGGGTTTGGCACTCCTCCTTGGAAGAGGAAGCATTTGAGTTTCATTTAGATTGCTTCTTCCTAAGTAGTTCTTGTTCTTGACTATCTAGAAAAGCTCCTGCTTTTGTATAACTAAGCTACCTGCTTAGTATCATTAGTTGGTATTTAAAAAAGATTGGAAGAAATTAAGTTGTCGTAAAATACATAGAGCACAAATCTACTATTTTAACCATTTTTTTCTTTTTTTAAAAAGACTTACAGTTATTTATGTGTCTGTATGAGTATAAGCCATGTGTAGGTATCCATGGAGATCATAGGGGCTACTGGAGCCAGAGTTACAGGTGACTGCGAGCCACCTTATGTGGGTGCTGGGAACTGAACTCTGGTCCTCTGGCAGAGCAGTAAGTGCCGTCTCTCCAGCCCCATTTTTGCCATTTTTAAGTATGGAGTTTAGTAGGGTTAGTTAGATTTATGTTGTTGTACAACTATAACCACTGTCTAAGTTTTTATCCTGCAGCACTAGAACTGCCCTTTAAACTATAAATACCTGTTTTTATCCCTCAGCCACTGGCAAATAGCAATTCTTTTTTCTGTCTCTATTAGTTTTGCTACTGTAGGTACTTCGTGTCAATAGTATTTAGAATTTGTCTTCTTGCACTGGCTTAATTACCTTGCATGATGTCTGTAAAGTTCATTTATATTATATGTGGCTGTATGTGTCAGAATTTACTTATTTTATAAGGCAGAATTACATTCCATTGTGCGTACACACTAGGGTTGCTTCTACCTATTGGCTGTTGTGAATAAGCTGCTTGAGCATGGGTGTGCAAAAGCTCTTTAAGCCCTTGCTTTCAATTCTTTGGAGAATCTATCTACAATACTTCAGTTGTCATGGTATTCATAACAGCCATGTACCAAAACCTCATGCATGCTGGACAATGGAAATGGAAAAGTAGCTATCTGAGCCCCCAAATCAGGGAAAGAGGCATAATTCCTTTTTAAAACATCATCATTAATTATTATTATTTCAGTCTGGCTTAATTTAACCTTTGTGCCTAGATTTTTTTTTTTCATTTCATACTGGGAAAAATAACGCCATTTAACACTAATGTCTTTTAAAAAATGTTTATTTTATTTTATTTTAGATTGTGTGTTGTGCATGTGTGTATCTGCATGTGTGAGTACATGTACCTGTGGCATTCCGGAAGAGGGCATCAGTTCCTGTGGGGCTGGAATTATAGGCAGTTGTGAGCTGCCTGATGGGGATGCTGGGAACTGAACTCCTTTTGCAAGAACAGTTTGTGCATGTGACAGCTGAGCCATCTCTTGAGTCCCACCAACATCCTTGATAAAGGGATAAACATTAATTTGTTAAATGTCAACTTTGAAGCACACATTTTAAAAACATGACCAAAAGGGAGTTATGCTTAAAAGACTGTGTATGTGAAAATATTTTGGTTGTGTTGTGGAAAAGCTATTGTGTGATTTTTTTTTTCCTTCTAGATGATCTCGATTCTTTTCCATTACCCACTCTTTAATGGAACTCCATTTTGACTTGAAGGGCAAACTGATAAATTGTTGTTTGTTGTTTAGAAGGTGGTTATTTGGCAAATATTCTTCCCATTTCGACTCCTCTCCCTCTGACTTTTTCCTCTTTTTTGGTGGAGATGGGGATTGAACCCAAGACCTCATGCATGCTGGACTATGGAAATGGAGAAGTCGCTATCTTAGCCCCCCAAAACAGGGAAAGAGGCAAGAGGCATAATTCCTTTTTTAAACATCATCATTAATTGTTATTATTTCAGTCTGGCTTAATTTAACCTTTGTGCCTAGATTTTTTTTCTTCTTCATTTCATACAGTGACCTGAAACCACAGTCAGCACTGCTGTGGCTGTTGCATAATTGGTACTTGTCTTTCTTATTCATATCATGTAAATAGGCTTTGACTGGAGCAGCTATTTAAACTGTTGTAAACATTGCCTATTCATTCCTACAACTGTGTTTTGTGGTAGAATTGAATTACTAATTGTGTGAAGGAGTCTTTAAAATGAGGGACAAATTGGGAAAACTTTTGAGTAGTTGCCCAGTAAAGTCATTGAAAGGAGTATGTTTGCTGTGTTTTATTTTTCTTCCCTAAAGCAGGCAGTGGCTTTTTCCTCCAGTGATGCCCTTTGTCTTAGTGAGGGTTTCTATTGCTGTGAAGAGACACTATGACCACGGCAACTCTTATAAAAGAAAACATTTAATTGGGGCTGGCTTACAGTTTCAGAGGTTCAGTCCATTATTGTCATGGTGAAAGCATGATGACATACAGGCAGACATGATACTGAAGAAGGAGCTGAGAGGTCTACATTTTGATCCGCAGGCAGCAGGAAAAGACTGGGTGCCACTGAGCCTGGGCTTGAGCATCAGAAACTTTAAAACCCGCCCCCACAGTGACACACTTCCTCCAACAAGTCACACCTACTCCAACAAGGCCACACCCCCAATAGTGCCACTCTCTCTGGGCCAAGCATTCAAACACATGAGTCTATCCAAAGGGGGCATTCCTACTCAAACCACCACACCCTTAAGACTGTTTCTATGTACATAGGAATGAATTTAGGTAAGGTGGAGATGATGATGTATCGAATGACAATGGAGAAAAATCCTGTTACTACAAATGGATAATTTATTATTATTATTATCATTATTTGTATAACTTAGAGAGTGAGGTGCATGGTACATTTTTTTTAAACTGTTACGTTGAAAATTGACTTGGGGGGGCTGGAGAGATGGCTCAGAGGTTAAGAGCATTGACTGCTCTTCCAGAGGTCCTGAGTTCAATTCCCAGCAACCACATGGTGGCTCACAACCATCTGAAATGAGATCTGGTGCCCTCTTCTGGCCTGCAGTCATACGTGCAGACAGAAGACTGTATACATAATAAATAAATAAATCTTAAAAAAAAAAAAAAAGAAAATTGACTTGATGTGGGTACATTTCTAAGATGAATAGTTAATTTGTTCTTGTTGCTTTTACAGAGTCTCATTGAGCAAATGACAAATTTACATGATAACCTAACTCAGAAGAAGAAACTGTTGGTATCTGCTCAAGGCTTTTTGTTTGCTTAGCCTTGCTGTTGTGTGTGGCTAAAATGACCTACTAGGAGGAGAATGGGCATTCTGTTTTCATAAGTTGATTCTGGGCCTTTTAGGGGGTTGTGGGATGGGGTTGTGGTGGTAGAGCCCAAACCCAGTAATTTAGGCATGCACCTTTACTGCTGAACCCCTACCCTACCTCTGCCCTTTTATTTAAAGTGGGTCTTTTGTATCCCCTTCCGCTCTCAACTCACCCTGTAACACGATAGCCCTTGAACTTTGATCCCATCTCTGCCTCCTGAGTGCTGGGACTAAAGGTGTGCTTCTCTGTGCCTGGTTTATGTGGTTGGTCCTGGGGATTTGGAATTGAACCCAGGTCTGTGTATGTTAGGCAAGCTTACTTTCTTTCAACTGAGTTACTCAGCCCTGGTCTTGAACTCTATCCTCCTTGTCTCAGTGTCTTCAGTGCTGGTGATGATAGACACATGCCGTCATGGGTTTCCAACCTGTATTTGCTGCTTTATAATGTGGAGGGAAGACTTCAGTGAACTCCAGAGTTATACATTTTGTGAGTTATCTTAGTTGGGTTCTCTGGAGTTAGAATTTTCTTTTTTCTTTTTTCTTTTTTCTTTTTTTTTTTTTTTTTTTTTGGTTTTTTGAGACAGGGTTTCTCTGTGTAGCTTTGCGCCTTTCCTGGAACTCGCTTGGGAGACCAGGCTGGCCTCGAACTCACAGAGATCCGCCTGCCTCTGCCTCCCGAGTGCTGGGATTAAAGGCGTGCGCCACCACCGCCCGGCTCTTTTTTCTTTTTTTTAATTTAACTCTCAGATTTGGGTTGGTAGACTAATTCTAGAAATGGATAATTTTTTTCTTTAGTCTGAGGAATTTTGGAGAGAAATGGTCTTTTTCCTGTGAGTACATTGTTTATTAGCTTTTGGATAGGAGATTTATGACATCTAATGAACTCACAACCCTGTAGTTAAGCATGGGTAGTTTTTTTTTTTTTTTTTTTTCCTTGAACTTCATGGATGAAGCAGATTTAGAATTAAATTCAGTTTGTGTGGTAAATGTCACAGGGAAGATTTGAATAGTGATATGTGGGTGCAGGACAGCTGTAACTTCTTTGAGGTGTTGGAAAGAACAGAGAAGGACCATTCTGTTTGTTTTTGTTTTAAAAGACTCCTTCATGGTGTGGCAAGCCTGAAATTCACTTTTTAGACCAGGATGGCATAAAAATCACAGAGATGTGTGTGCCTCTGCCTCCCAAATGCAGGGATTAAAGACGTTCACCACCATGCCTGGCCTGAGAAGGGCCATTCTAAAACCTTGAGCATTGAGACTAATATGGGTTGTTTTAGAAGCTCAGATTTCACTGACTGTGTATTTGCATAAATGGATACTTAAGAATTGGTCTAGGGATTAGAGAGATGACTCAGCAGTTAAGAGTGTTAGCTTCTTAGCAGAGGGCCAGGATTCAGTTCTCAGCACCCACATGGTGGCTTACAGCCATCTGTAATTCCAGTTGCAGGGGATCGAACAGCTTCTGTAGACACCAGGCATGCATAGGGTGCACACACAGACAGAGGCAAAACACCCATACACACAAAATAAGTAAATAAAAAAAAAATCCTAAATGTACACACACAAAAGAATTCATCTAAACAACTGTTTCATTGTGTAATTTATATAACACTATTGTAGATGTAACCAACCGTTTTATTAAATAAAAAACACAGAACCAATGCAAGGAAAAAAGCCAAGAGGTCAGAGCTAAGAGCTAAAACCTTACCCTTCCTCCTGCGGTGGTCCTACCTCTCCGAACCAGAGCTACTTCCTGTGTTAAAGTCTTTATATAGAGTTTCTGTTCTGCCTTCTCATTGGTTGTAAACCCAACCACATGACCGCCTCATCACGGCCTGTCTGTATAGACCTCCAGGTTTTCTATGATTGGTATTGAGATTAAAGGCATGTGTATCCAATACTGACTGTATCCCTGAACACACAGAGACTTACTTACCTAGCTCTGCCTACCAAGTGCTGTGATTACAAGTGTACGCCACCACTGCCCTGCTTTCCTTTGGCTTGCTAATAGCTCTTACCCCTAGGCAACTTTATTTATTTACAGACAAATAACATTTTAGTACAAAAGAAAATATCACCATACACTATGTATTAGGATTTTGGGGAAGGAGTTAAAAATATGTATATCCAGATACACTGATTTTTTTTCCCCCCTCTATTCTGTTTATTTACTGTTTCTTTTCTGGAACTAAGCCACTTTGGAAGTTCATTAATGTAAAGTCACACCTTATACCTCTCTCCAGTAATAGCCTTGGACCTGATTGGTAACCATAGTAGTTTTGGGGTCTCCTGTGGTTAATGAGTGTGTCATAGGTACTTATTTTTTTTTCCATGACTGACTAGGTTTTAGTGGGAAAAGGAAGTTAAGTAATTTGCTTTTAACTTTCTGAATGTGTAAGGTATTGAATTACATCTGTGATGATTATAGGAAGTTTGGTATATGTGTGAGAGCCAGAGTTTCCAGGTCATTCCCCTGGAAACTAACCCATTTGATACCAGTGTGCTCATTCTACTAGACCTTAAGCAAGGCCGTGGCTTGCTGTTGTGTTTTATTCCTCTTCTTTTCTACCCATGGAGCATTCCTCTTTTCCCAGAGTTTCAAAAGTAACATTTCAGACTTCTTTAAATTTATACTGTATATTAGAAGGCGCCTGCAGAAGCTGTCTGGTACCCTGGAACTCAGGTTCCACCATGTGAGTGCTGGGGACAGAAGTCCTCTGTGAGAGCATCGAGTACTCTAAACTGCCATCTTTCTACCCCCTACTCCAATTCTTAAGTGTTCACCTACAGAAATATACAGTCAAAGCGTTATCTACATACAAAGGCTTATATAGTTAAAGAATTTTGTGTCTTCAAAATTGGCTCTTTCCCATGTATGGTACAGCCCAATTCTAACAAGCGGCATTTGAGGTGCCCAGCATCCTTATGGGTCCAGTGGCCCTAGTGGCCACAACTCCGTTTTGCTTCTTTTAAGTGTGTTTTAAGTGTTCATTTTTTTTTTTTTTAATTCTTTAAGCTTGTAGAATGCTGTTAGCACTGGCATTGACTAGTTTAGTAAAATCGTTCATTAGGAAGTGACATTGTTCTTTGTGGAACTGTAGCTATTTGGTTATTTTCCAGTATTTACAAATTCAACTCTTAAGCAGTTAAAATGAAATAGACCAGTTGTATATAAAAAGTAAAATAATTGTACTTAGGCTACATATTTTAAGAAACTCCTAATTTTCCTTGGTAATGGAAATGACATGGCTAAGACCAATTTTAGACTGAGAGGAAAACAATGAGAATTGATCAGACTGTAAGATAGCTAATTATATCCAACAACTCACTCTTAGTTCTGATTATGTGCCAGGCATTGTTCACGTGTTTAAACTAAGAAATGGACCTGGTCCTAGTCAGCTCACCCTTACGAGTTTAATTAGAGGGGACTTTTTTCGTGGCACCTCCTAGGCTATGTCAAGATGAAGCTGAATATCCCCTTCCCTACCACTGGCTGTTAGAAACTCATTGAAGTGGACGATGAATGCAAGCTTTGTATGTTCTATGCGAAGTGCATAGCCACAGAAGTAGCTGTTGATGCTCTGGGTGAAGAGTGGAAGGGTTATGTGGTCTGAATTAGTGGTGGGAATGACAAACAAGGTTTTCCCATGAAGCAAGTTGTTTTGACCCATGGCATACTGCACCTGCTGTTGAGTAAGGAGCATTCTTGTTATAGACCAAGGAGAACTGGAGAGGGAAAGCACAAGTCTGTTCATGGATGCATTGTGGATGCCAATCTTAGTGTTCTCAACTTAGTTGTTGTATAAAAGGGAGAGAAAGCTATTCCTGGACTGAGAGATACTACTGTTCCTCATTGGTTGGGACCTAAAAGAGCTATCAGAATCAGAAAGCTTTTTAATCTCTCTAAAGAAGATGATGTCCGCTAATACTTTGTCAGAAAGCCCTTAAATAAGGTAAGAAGCCTAGGACCAACATGCCCAACATTCACTGTCTTGTTACTCCACATGTCCTGCAACACAAATGCTAATGTATTGCTCTGAAGAAACAACGTACTAAGAAAAACAAGGAAGGTGCTGCAGAGAGTGAAGGAAGCCAAAGAAAAGCTCCAGGAACAGATTTCTAAGAGACACAGGTCCCTGCTGAGAGCTTCTACTTCTAAGCAGTCTCATTAAATAAAAAACACGGAGCCAAATGTAGGGGTGAAAGCCTTTGAGATCAGGGAAACAGGAATAGCCACCATCCACCTTACCTCACCAGCTTTGTAGCTTCCAAATAACACGACTTCCTGTCTACCCAGGCTTTTATTGCCTAGCTGTTCTGACCTCTGATTGGCTGTTAGCCCAGTTATCTCACTTCCTTGTCACTGCCTGTCTATACAGACCTCCAGATCTCTATGGTTGGTACTGTGTTCCCTAGTGTGGCCTTGAACACACAGAGACCCTGCAGTGCCAAGTGATCGGGATTAAGGGTGAATGCTACCACTGCCTGACTTTTGTGTTTACTTAAAATGGCTTGCTATTTCCTCTGATCTTCAGGCAAACTTTATTTATTAACATACAAATAAAATATCACCACGCTACTCTTCCAGAGAACCTGAGTTTGGTTCCCAGCATCCCACCCACATCCTGCGTTCACAGCTGCCTGTAACTACAGCATGAGGAGACTCAATACCCTTCTCTGGACTGCATGGGCACTGCACTCATGTGTACCCCCCCCCCCCATGTATACACACAACTGAAAATAAAAAGTAAAATCTTTTAAAAATGGATTGTATGGTCCTGAGAGGATAGAATTTTGACAGCCCTGGTGCTAGGTTATAGTGTTGTCCTTTGGATATTCTGTGAGTTGTCCTTATGCTGCCATATGACTATTCATGACAGAGACCCACTGGTCACACTGATAAACTACATTTACATTTTTTTTCCCCCCGAGACAGGGTTTCTCTGTGTAGCCCTGGCTGTCCTGGAACTCGATCTGTAGACCAGGCTGGCCTCGATCTCACAGATATTTGTAATTGGTTGTTTTTACTCTTTTGGTTCTTTGTGGGGCCTGCTACCTAGCTCCCAGATAAATCACATGGGAGGCTTATTCTTCCTTATGAATGCCTGGTGTTAGCTTGGCTTGTTTCTAGCCAGCTTTTCTTAAATTATCCCATCTACCTTTTGCCTCTTTTATGTTTCTCTATTATATATACCTTTCTTTACTTCTTACTCTGTGGCTTGCTGTGTAGCTGGGTGGCTGGCTCCTGGAGTCCTCCCCCGCTTCTTCTTTTCTCACTCCTTTTATTCTCTCTGCCTGCCAGCCCTGCCTGTCCTTTCTCCTGCCTGGCCATTGTCCATTCAGGTCTTTATTAGACCATTCAGGTATTTTAGACAGGCAAAGTAACACAGCTTCACAGAGTTAAACAAATGCAACATAAAAGAATGCAATACATTTTTGCATCATTAAGCAAATATTCCACAGGATAAATAAATGTAACACATCTTTAACTAATATTCTACAATAGAGATCCTCCTGCCTCTGCCTCCCGAGTGCTGGGATTAAAGGCATTCTCACTGTGCCCAGCTAGACCATGCTTTTTATGTGAGTAACAAGAATCCTGTGAATATGTTTCAGTATGTCATAAATAGGCTCCAGTATGCCAGTCTGGAATCCATCCTATTGTGTGTCAGCACTGTCACCTTTGTGAGTGCCCCCCCCCCCAAAAAAAAAAAACTATTGTCACTTAATTTTCATGGTGATCTGCAACAGCTTCTTGGCAAGCCCAGCCTGTGACTTTGGATATGTGCTCCTTCAGCACAGTCTGCTCTCTGGGATCATTCTTCTTGTTTGAAGAATGCATACTGGCAGTGATGTTTTTCTTCTGATTATCTCTTCATCCAGTACGAAGACCATTGCTAAGTCATTTGGAACAATTAGTTGACCCTGTCTTGAGATAGAAAAACAAATACAAGTTGACACTTAAAACTCTTCCCTAGTTGGGCTTGAGGGGCACACTTGCAATCCCAGACCTAGAATGAGGAAGGGTGATGGTTCTGAGGTTCAGGCTAACCTGGGCTACATGGGCCCTGTCTCAAGAAACAAAAGTAAATGAAAAAGCACTCAGACCTCTTACTAGATCTGTATGTGAGTCCCTTTTTACAGAAAAAAATAATGCCAGAGGTTTTTGTAAAGGGTAAAAATGTGGATAATTTTAAGTACTAGAAGGGAGTTAAGAGCTAGCTACTTGATGTGAGTAAAAATAAGAAACTATAGACAAGGATGCTGAAGTAGGAAAAGGAAGGTTCTTTTTGTTGCTTTCTTGTAGTGTGGGATATTAACTTTCATATTGGAAAAAAGATCAAAAGATCATATCTAAAATTACAGTACTGCTTTAAAGGAGTTATGGCTCATTTCTGATTTTATAATTTATGAGACCTTCATTCTGTGGAACTCTGAGAGCCGTTTCCAGTTTATGGGTTTGCATGAAGGGTATGGATGGAACAACCTTTACCTGCTGAGCCATCTCTGTGGCCCATTGTTGTTTCTTTAAGAACAGAAAACGCTGTATGAAAACACAGAAGTTCATAGCAGACGACAATCTTTAATCTGAGCTGAGTTTTCAGGCAATGTTGGTTGACCTAGGTGGTGTGACAGCATGTGCAGTGCAATGTGCACATGTGTGTTCATAATGAAGGCTGCAATGAAGTGTGATGCAACATGGGTAAATGCTGCCACAAACACCTCAGATTCATTGTGCATATGATTTTTTAAATTAAATTTTGTTGTTGCATGTTCAGAAGCTTGAGACTCTTTCCCAGTTACTACTACTACTACTATTATTATTAATTTTTTTTTTTTTTTTGCAAAGTTCTTCCCCTTCAATTCAGTTTCATGACACCATGTGGAGTCCCAACCCACAGTTTTAAGAAGTTGGGCCAGGGGTTGCTGGAGAGCTGGCTCAGTGGTTAAGAACATTTGAAAGTACCCAGGTTTATTTCCCAGCATAACTTTTCAGTGCTTTACAGCTCTGTATGTTATCAACATGTCTAAAAAGATTTTGTGCCATTTTAATCACAACTAACAGGCTTTCCTTTTAATTAGTATAAATGTGAAGTTTCACTGTAGCATGAATCCCTGAACTATTAACCCATGTGCTAATAAGGCCGTGAAGAGAAGAAACAGTGCTTGTTTTGTGGGGTTAGGGGGTGACTTAGTCATCTTCTATAAATGTATGGTTGAACCTTTCTATCAAAGATCATTTAAAAGAAAAAGGTAAAAATCTAAGTGTATGTACATGCAGATTCTCTTTTAAATTTTGAAGTAGCATAGCTTATGTATAATTTTTTTGTGTGTTTGTGATTTCTTGGGTGTAGAGGAATATATGTTAACTTCCTCTTACCATAGAAAAATACCTGGGATGATTTATAAAGGGGAAAGATTTAATTTTGACTCACCATTTTGGAAATTACAGTCCATGATAGATTGGCACCATGGTGTTGGCATATTTTAAACCAAAATTGCTTATATTGCAGGAAGCAAAACGGAAGAGGAAGAGATTGAGTCTCACAGTCTGTTTCAAGGGCAAGCCCCAGTGATCTAAGGACCTTCTTGCCGGCTCCACCTCCTCCTGTAGTGCTTCCAAGCCCGTTGACACATAGGCCTTTGGGATACAGTGCACACTTAGACCGTAGTAATGTTACTGACAGGATCGTTCCTGTCTTAGGTGTGTTTTCACATTTGATCTTAGGTAGAGGAAAACCAGGATAATAGAAATGCAGAGGAGAAAAACTTAGTGGTTCTCAGTGCCACTCAGAAACTTGATGGAAGATGGCGTGTGATTGTTGTTGAGAGGCACAGCTTCTCTTCTCTGTATTTTGTTCTTTAAATTCTAGTGTAGAGACTGTAGCCTCTACCATCTCCCCCCCTTCCCCAAATGGTCTTTACATCATGCTGCATTGTGACTGGCTTTTCAGATAAGATTATTTCCTTCCTAAAGACCTCTGAATTTTCTTCCATATTGAAAGTGTGTATGAGAATATCTAGAGAGGATTGAGTAGGGAAGACCCACTCCAAATGTGGGTGTTACCCCATCAGCTTGGGTCTTGAACTGAAAAAAGGAAGGAGTAGTGGAGCACTCCTGTTCATCCCCCTATTCCTGACAGTGGGCACACGTTACCAGCTGCCTCCCGCTCCCGCTCTCATGCCTTCCCTGAAGGATGACCTGCACGACTTGCAGCCCAAAGAGCTCTGCCTTCCTCTGCCTCCAGAGTGCTGTTAAAGATGTGTACTACCGTTGGCCAAAATAAACTCTGTCCCCTTTACCTGCTTCTTGTCAGGATACTTGATTACAGCCCTGAGAAAACTAACAAACACACCTGAGCACTGATTTTGGTTTGTAGGAATTAAAATCTTGTTCTTTATTTTATTTTTGTCTTCTGTACTCTGCTTCATTTGCTCATGAACAATAGTTTACTGGAAATGTGGAGGTTTTGAGAAGTTTATGGTATCCTCAATTGGAAGTTTGGTAGAGAGCCAGGTGTTGTGGTGCGCACCTTTAGTCCCTATGTTCCTAGAGACCAAGGCGGAGGCAGATAGATCTCTATGAGTTGGAGGCCAGCCTGGTCTACCTAGTGAGTTCCAGGTCAGCCAGGGTTGCAAAGTGAGACCCTGTCTCGAAAGAACCCCTCTCTGCAAAAAGCTTGATAGAGTGGTTTTATGACAGGGCTGTGAGTAGCATGCACACATATTCCTCTTTATTATAGAGTTTGTGGCAGAGGCAGGAAGGACCTTGAGTGTGAGGCAGTCTGAATAATATACCGAGAACCTATCAAAAATGAAGCAACTACAAAAAACAAGACACAAACCAAACCTGGGAGGAACCATTGAAGTTATCTGGTCAAATCTGTTCATTTTAACAATGAGGAACCTGAGGGTCAAAGAGATAAGTCTGATTAGAGTAAGCATAGTACAAATGATTTCAAAGATCTGTATTTGGACCCAGATAACCAGTTATGCAAGTGTAAAGAAAACGCTAGGCTTTGAGTAGCGTGTTAATTGACCATAATCTTGTCTTAATCGTGTCATGGCTGACACAGTTGCTGAATTAATCTTGAATTATAGTAATAAAAGTATCGTTTCTGAAGAAGCAGACACTGGTGGTTAATAAGAAGCCCACACCCGAAGCTTTGGTGTATATATGTGCTTAGCCCAGGGTCTGTTTTCAGAGGAATATTGACAGGCTGGAGCTTACTCTCCCACTTCACTCCTGAGGACTGTGGGCAGCTACGCCCCATCCACTCTACAGTTCTCATCGCAGCTGTTGATTCCTCCTTCATGTGAAGTCTTTGCCTTCTTACCTAATAAAGATGGCGATAACACCCTCCACCTTCATAGAGGCCCGAGGAGGTCATGGTGACTCTCATTTAAAGCTGGGGAGGCTGGAAGTTGCTTGTCACACTGCAAGTCAGGCTTCTAAACTTTGATATAAACGTTAAGGTGTCTGCTGTGTTCTCTCCAAAGACACTAGAGGGTTTAAATGATGGTGGGCTTCTATCTGTGCTGATAAGAACACAAGAATCCATAGCTATTAATCACTTTTAGGTTTGCTGTGATCTTGGATGTTAGAAGTGGTAGTTGTGGAAACGACTGAGGGGTGATACACCTGCTAGAAAAACCAAAACAAAAGCATGGTCACTTGAAGCAGTCAGAAGTGGGTCAGAAGATGCTAGCCACTATGCAGGTGCTGGGATTGAAACTGGAGTCCTCTGGAAGAGCAACCACTGCTCTTAACTGCTGAGCCATCTCTTTCCAGCCCCAGGATTTCTTTTTCTTCATTTTCTTGTGTTCTTTTTTCTAGTAGTTTCTCCAGATTAACAGTCTATCCAGGAACTGTTTCCTGGAATAGAGGAGCCTGACTACTTCCATGCAGCATAGTAGATAATGTCCCAAGTGATTTTTTTTTCTCAGTGTGCAATTTTGCTTTTGTCTGATAAATGATAAAATTATATGTGTGCTAAACAATTGTTGGAAAATAAAAACATGTGTTTATTATTAGTAAATGTTTGATTTGTATATCTTTTTTATATGCCTGTATGCAGGGGACCATGTAAAAATTTCTCAGATGCAAAGAGTCTTTGAATGGGAGTGAGGAAGGTTTAAGAAACTGTGTTCTAGACCAGTGGTTTTCAACCTGTGGGTTGCGACCCCGATGAGAGTCATGTCGGATATCCTGCATATATTTACATTATGGTTCATAACAGTAGCAAAATTACAGTTATGAACTATCAGTGAAGTAATTTTATGGTTGGGGTCACCATAACATGAGGAACTGTATTAAAGGATGGCAGCATTAGAAAGGTTGAGAACCATGTTCTAGAGCAACACTAAATAGTTAACATTTTTCTTAGAGGAATTCACTTTTTTTGTTGAGCGTTTGCTGTAAGGATGTTCTTTGCTAACATGACTTGGTGCTGGCTTCTTAGGAAAATACTGACTTTCCTTTGGCTCCCAGGAATGTAGGATCTAGTTGGGGAGCTAAAGTATACACAAAATTGAGAGAGTGAGAAGGGCCACAAGGCCAGAGAGCTGTAGAATTAACCAGCCGCCTAGCACTCAAACAAGCCACTGTCTGTTCAGAGAGGAAGGAAGCACAGATCTGAATAGATACTGAATAGATGGGAGCCTCTGGTTCCCATCCTGGCATTGGGTCTTAATATCCTGGGGAGATTTTAAACTCAGTCATTCTGGGGTGGGGCAAGAAGCTGGTTTTTGATCTACGCTGTGGTTTATAACATCAAAGAGAATCTTGTATTTTCTTACTTCTTAGAAACATGTTTTCTCTTTACTTCTGTATATTCTATTTCATTTCTCTAGCCTTTATTTAAACGAATTTTTGACATAAAAGTTGTATATATTCATAGGGTCATATATAGTGTTGCATTGCATGTACAGCATACAACATTCAAATCAGGGTAGACAAATGATCTCCTAGCTGAGATAATTTCACCACTTTTGGTGGTGAAGCCATTTGAAATCCTTTCATCTAACTTTTTCGAAACATAACAGTGCATAGTCATGGTCTGTATCTACTTTGCTATGCAAGAGAACCCAGAACTTCTCCTAGCTAACTGTAACTTAGTGCCCGTTGATCAACCTTCTCCATCTGTCCCTCCTTCGAATGTTCTCCAGCGTCTGGTAACCATTCCTCTGCTCTCAGCTTTTGTGAGAGCAGCTGATCACATGTAGCTGAGGAAGCCTTTATGGTATTTGTCTCCCCCGCTTTCCCATACTTTGCTCTGAAATGGAAATATTGAATCTGTGGGAGGGGTTCTATTCCCATTCTCCTTACGTAGGTCTGTTAATGTAATCTATAACTAAGTTGGCAGGCTTCCCAGTGTAGAAGTCAGTCAGTCTTAACTGCAGTTAAGTGTAGAACCTAGTGAAATCGGCTTCACTTATAACTGGATGATTTGGACTAAAGTTTTGCATTAATAGTAAAGCCCCATCATATTCTGTAAAGCCTCATTAATTTGAAACCTGTAATGTAAATTGGTAGTTTATATTTAGAGGCATGCTGACTTAAAGTTTAATACATAATAAAAGTGCCATTGTTAGTTTCAATGTGCTAATTACGTGTTTTATCAGTTGTAACAGAACAGACTTCACTTTGGGCATTGTTTTACTGGCTCTTAGTTTTAAGCTAATACCTTCATTAAACTAGTAAATATTTATGTTCATAAGCTTGTTACTAAATGATCTTTCTCGAGCTGTCAGAGATTAATTGAGGTTGTAAACTGTAATTGTTGTAGTAAAATGTGCTGATATTTTCTCTTGAATTATAGGAAGAACTTTCATGTGAGAGGATTATGAGTGGCTGTAGGTGGGTATATTTCTTCAAGGCTGTAGGTTGTAGTCACTGAATCAGCCAGGGGTATATTTAGGCTGTCCTAAAGTGTAGTCACTCTGTTCCTGTGCTTGAAGTGATCTTGTGCATGCAGCTTTGCAGCGTATCTGCCTTTCCTTCAGTGTTAACAGATCAGCTCCTACTTAACCTTCATTTTTACTTAACTTTCATGTAGAACAACCTGAGTTTGATCACGTACTGTATTACCTGCCACCATGTTTTCATGGCTTCATATCCATTAGGTTATTATCTATACTGCCTGCACTAGAAGTACTGTTTCAGAAGTAAAAAAGTGGACGCTTTGAGGGTTCAAATATGTGGCTCTAGATTGTACAGCTATCAAAGAGTTAAGATTCAAATCGTGTCTGTGTGCCTTTGGAACCCATGTTCTTTTTTTTTTTTTTTTTAAAGATTTATTTATTTATTTTGTATACAGTGTTCTGCCTGCATGCCAGAAGAGGGCACCAGATCTCATTAGAGATGGTTGTGAACCATTAGAGATGGTTGTGAGCCACCATGTGGTTGCTGGGAATTGAACTCAGGACCTCTGGAAGAACAGCCAGTGCTCTTAACCGCTGAGCCATCTCTCCAGCCCGGAACCCATGTTCTTAACTTCGCTGTGCCAGGACCACAGAGATCCTCATCAGTTTCCTCTTTATCAAGCTCATAAGCTCTTTTCCTCTAAGTGGCTCTTCTGATGCTGAGGATAGCCCTACTCCCTCCCTCCCTCCCTCCTCTCTGCCCCCCAATCTCCCTTCCTCACTATTCTCCTTCCCACCCTGCATTACTGTGGTTATGGTTTTTTGTTTTGGTTTGTTTTTTGAGACAGAGACTCACTATGTAGTCCTGGCTGGCCCGGAACTTGCTATGCAGACCAGGTTGGCCTCAGACCCAGAGAGATCTACCTGCCTCTGCCTCCCAAGTGCTGGAGTTAAGGTGTGTGCCACCACACCTGCTGTTTATTTTTTACTTTTATTTTATTATTTTTTTTTATTTATTATTATTATTTTTTTTTTGGTTTTTCAAGACAGGGTTTCTCTGTGTAGCTTTGCGCCTGTCCTGGAACTCACTTGGTAGACCAGGCTGGCCTCGAACTCACAGAGATCCGCCTGCCTCTGCCTCCCGAGTGCTGGGATTAAAGGCGTGCGCCACCACCGCCCGGCTACTTTTATTTTTTAAAAGATTATTTTTAATTGTGTGTGGTGTGTGTGTGTGTGTGTGTGTGTGTGTGTGTGTGTGTGTGTGTGAGAGAGAGAGAGAGAGAGAGAGAGAGAGAGAGAGAGAGAGAGATGTGCGTGTGTGCATGAGTGCAGTGCCTGCAGAGGCCAGAGGGCCAGAGGTGTCAGATCCCTCTGGAGCTGGAGTTAAAGGTGGTTGTGAGTCACCTGACATGGGTGATGGGAACGGAACAGCAAGCGCTCTTTAACTGCTGAGCCATCTGTCCAGCCATCATCCTTTATATCCTTTAAAATATATTTAAAGGATATAAAGCCACATCATCATCATATATCCTTTAAAATATATTTTGAGTCAGTGGTGGCACACATCTTTGATCCTGGCATTCAGGAGGCAGAGTCAGGCCAGCCTGGTCAACAGAGGAAGTTCCAGGACAACCAAGTCTATGTCTCGAAACCCACCCTCCAAAAAAAACTTTTTTTTTTTTTTTTTGAGACAAGTATCTTACTGAGTAACTAAGACTGACTTTGAACTCTTGGTAATTCTCCTGCCTTAGCCTTCTAGATGCTGTCATTATAGGTTCAAGCTACTATGCCTGGCTTGGGTTGTGATTATTGAGAGCCTAATTACCATAAATATTCAATTGTCAGACATTCACACTGATGGTATGGAAAGACTCATGCTCAGTCCAGGGCAGTTAACCTAACATTGTTTTGGTTCATGATTTGTTATTAATGAAGGAATCTGGTATATCTAGAAAAATAGTAAACAAAATAAAAACCCCATTTGGTCATGTGAGTATAGTGATTAGCAATTGAGGCCGAGTTGTTCTTTTCATGTTTTATGTCTGCCAGCTCAGTAAGTCCAAGGCATGTTATCTAACTTCCTTAAATGTTTCCTCATCTTTTAACATAGATAGCACTGGTACTGTCTTCAAAGAAGATGAAATTAGATTACATGAACTACTTAGCAGAATGTTCTGCATATAATAAGCTTCAAGGGTTGTCTTAGTGCCCTTGAGAAAGTAGATCAAGAGTTGGAGGCTAGCCTGGGCAACATGGAGAGACACCCCCCCACACACTGAAAAAAAAAAAACACCTCACACAAACAAACAAAAACAGCTAAATAGTGCCTCATTAACATGAACTAGTAGAACTATGGTACTGTTATGTTTGGACCTTACAGGAAAGCTCTGAGGTGGGATGTTTCCAGTCTTTAGGTAATTATTTCAAGATGCAAGTAAAGTGTCTAAAGTCTGAGTTACTACACACAATTTAAGTGGATTATGCTTTAAAATACTCCACTTGTAGGTAGTGAGAAAGCCAAATAAATTGATAAAAATTCTGTTAGCTGGCCAAGCTGTATGTAACGTGAAAGGTAGAACTGTGTGTGCTTTTCTCTGTTTGCAAGGACTCAGGGAAAGAGATGCCACTTGTTTATGATACAGATGAAAAGTTGGTATTATGGACCTGAGATGTGTTGTATGAAAAAAATGGCTCAATTTCACTGGAAGGCTAGGTGTCGAAGAGAGGTTTCTTCCCCCACCCCCACCCCCGCCCCACGATGGGATTTTATTTTATTTTTAATTTTTGTGATTCACACAGTTGTACCCAAGCCTGTGTGTGTTAGGTATTCTTGAGATGATTTTGTTGTTGTTGTTGTTTGGGGGGGGG
>CABHPP010129092.1:0-11751 GCA_902168425.1 Peromyscus attwateri | reverse complement strand
AGGCCCTGTGCTCCCTGTCCCAGTCTGTGCATCAGCCCTGTTCTCTCTGGATGACACCATTTCCTTGGTTTTCATTCATTCCTTCTGACTCTTGCTCATCGTTCCCTGAGCCCTCAGAGGAAAAACCAAATTCTGGGATTTGTGTCCACTTCTCTTCTCAGTGCTGGGACCCCATCTGGCTTAGACCTGTACAGGCCATGTGTATGATGCCACAATCTCTGAATTCATGTGCGTCAGTCCTGTTGTGTGTGTAGAAGACCTTGTTTCCTTGGTGTCTTGTATCTCTACTGTCTCCTACAGTGATTCCACTTCCTCTTCCCTGGAATTCCCTGAGCCCTAAGAGGAAGGATTTGATGAAGATGTCCCATTTAGGACTCACTTTCTACACATTGTCCTGTTGAGGGTCTCTGTACTTGTTACCATCCTCTGCATCATCAGCTTCTCTGATGATAGCTGAGTGGGTATAGCAGAATGTTGTTAGGCGTCATTTTATTGATATGTTTTCTTAGCAGAACAGAAGTATTTGGCTTCCCACTAGATCCCTGGCCTATCTAGTCTCACATGCTTGGCTACTTGAGCAGTGTCAGGCTTTGGTTCCATGTCATGGAGAGGGCCTTAAATCCAGTCAGATAGTGGTTGATTACTCTTAGAACTTTTGTGCCTTAGTGCACCAGGGTATCACGCAGGCAGGACAGCATTGTAGATCAGAGGTTTGTAGCAGGGTGGTGTTTATCTTTCTCCTCTGGTAGCTCACAGAGTGCTTTCCAGTACCATGAAAACCAGTTAGTAAGGACAAAAGCTCTAGTTAGGAACCAGCTTGTCTTCTCTGTGTTCAGTGAGATACATAGGTGTTGTCTTCAGCAATAGGGTCTTACCATTAGTTTGTGGAGTACAACCAATAGCCTTGGCAATAGCCTGAGTAGTTTGGGGGTTTCCATGGGACACCTCTGCCCTATAGCTCAATTAGATACAACCCATTCCTGTCTCTGGAGGTTTCGCTTGGTGGTGAGAAATATCTAATTGGGGCTTTGTCTTCCTCATTTGATGATTTCATTTGGATTTCTTTCATATATGTTTGCATGTTAAGCTTCTACTGTAGTAGGTTTCTGTAAGACCCCTCAAGGGCCCTTAGTATTTGCCCCTCTTCCCCATATTCTCCCCCTTATCCTCCTTCCCTTTCCCTCCCCATTTAATCCTCTCATTCCAGTCTCCCTCCTGTTTTTATCTACTTAGATACTCTGTTTCCCCTTCCTTCCGAGAGCCTTCCCTCCTCACTAGTTTAGTAAGGAACGTTTGTTGAGTTGGGTTGATTTCATCAACATTCTTGATTTATTAAGCATTATCTGTGGGTTTTGGCTATTAGGAGTCCTACCTATTTAACAAAGATCCATTTCTTATTGTTCATGAGAGAATCTGAAAGAAAGTTCTGATGTTGTGTTCGGAGTATCTGCTGTAGGGACAAGTGTTTAAAGAGCCTCTGTCATGCCCTAGTACCGGGGAGCCTCAGATCCTTCAACTGTGCTAGGAAGGAGAGGGAGGAAACAGTGGGGATAGGTAGGGAGAGAGATTTAGGATTCACTAACTTCATTTTGCCTCCACTGAACTGGTATCTATGACTTTCAGGGCCTGCTCCACAGCCAGAACTTGTCACTGACCCCTCAGCTTATCAAATAGCACAGCTTATCATTGTTTGTTTACTTTGTTGTCATAGTATCCATCTTGAAAACAGAAAGGTGGTTGTGTTTGTGTAAGAATCCAGGGTTTTCCCTTCAGTTGACATTTGCTGGGAGAAATCTTTCTCAGTGATTCAGGCTAAGACTTGAGGCTGTGAGCACAAAGGGAGAGGGTATGTTTGGACTCTGGACAGTTGCAGAGTTCTTAATATTAACCCATTCTGTTAATCACTAAACTGTTTCGTGTGGTGATTAGGGCTTTCCACTTAAGTTAGTTACTTGTTGTAAGAATTGTATTTATTCCTGGCAGATATTCATGGACTGAACATTAGGATTTGGTCTACAGTGGAGTGCTTCACTGGGACAACAGTCCTATACAAACAGAATTTAAAAAAAAAAAAAACACCTTACAGCACTGGCTTTGCTACATTTAGCAAAGATAGTCTGTGAATTCAAAAATGAATTCGTAAAGATCAGTTTTTGACCCTTTATTCTATTGCTAGTGAGTCTTTGACTTAGTTGTAAAAATAACCTCACAAATAAAATCACTACTTTGTGTTTTCTTTTTCATATATAGAGAAAGATTATGAAGAAAACATTTGCCAATTTGGTAAATTGTCAGCATACAAAATACAGTGTTCTTAGAATGTATAAGAAGAGCTACACATCAGTTTTAAGAACGAGATTGTATACAGTTCATTTAGAATTTAGTGAGGTTAGCCACAGGTCCCCGGCTCCATTCCTGCGGGACGGTGCTGTTCTCTTTGACCTTCTACTTTACCTTTTGGACCTTTTACTTCTGGACTATTTCTTCCCAGCCTTGTTACCCTCAGGTATCCACTTACTGTAGGAGTGCTCTTCATTTGGTACATTATCATAGCTGATTTAACTCTTCCTTACAGCGGAGGAAATTAAGATAGAAGTGTCGTGGGCCACGTGTTGGCTTTCCTTTTAATGCCTTGTTTTCTGCCAGAGTGTGCGCCCTTCTTTCCTCCCATCCTATATGTGCTTATTCAGGCTGAAAGCCCCTGCCTCTGATCCGTGATAAGCAAGAGGAGGTTATCTGAGCAAGACCGGTTCTTTGGAATGACCCTCATTTACGGTTATCTCAGATTCCGAAAGATGCTGGGTTACTCTAATGAATACTGACTTAACGCAGTTTGTGGGCCTTGTTTGAAGGCGGCTCAGTATGGAGGACAACAGCTTGCTCCTTACCACTGGCAGTCTTCACCACTGATCCTGTTTAGAGTACACAGTGAGCTCCAGGCCGTGATGGCATTCTTGAGAGCCAGCACTGAGAAAACTGGCTGATGCATTCTAATTTTAGAGACTTTGAAAAAGAAAACTGATACAGCTTAGGATTTTTAGTAATCATTGATCCAGAGGTAATTTAACCAGGAAATTTGGTTATTTAAAATAGTCTGTTTCCTGAAGTGTTACTTAATTTTATTTTACTTTTTTTTTTTTTTTTACCTGTCATATTATGGAGGTAGCTTATGGGCCACTGTGCTCTTGGTGAACATTCATTTAGTTACATTTTCCTTTGGACTTTTTAGTGTTGTCACTTACCCTATATTATACCATTTACT
Organism: Peromyscus attwateri; assembly: GCA_902168425.1. NCBI lineage: Eukaryota > Metazoa > Chordata > Mammalia > Rodentia > Cricetidae > Peromyscus > Peromyscus attwateri. Next base: position 8,489 of record CABHPP010129092.1, on the reverse strand, counting down.
TAGAGATTGACTTGGAGGAGGAGAAGATAGCAACGGAGATGGAGAGAGCCAGTGGTTACTCAGTGTCTTATTGTAGTGACATGGTGCTTTAAAGCTCCTTCTTATTTTGCCTTAGTTGGTGAATGGCCTGATACTGGGAGTTGTAGAGGCGGCAGGAACTTAGGATCGAGATAGTAATATGAGGTAGACTTAGCAGAAAAGATTGGGTCCTTGGAAGGATTTGAGAAGGAAACTAAACTGTGGTAGATTTGAACCTTGTGATAAGGTAGAGGGGTAGATGTACTTGGAGACCGGGGGAACAGTAGGGAAGCTATGGTACAGGATAGTATGATTAGGTAAATAGTCAGGGTTAATCTCATTGACAATCACAGCTGCTTCTTCAGCCCAAGCGTGATCTGCACACACAAATTCTTTGTTAGAATATGATATGAATTAATAGCTTTTATCACAGTTTTTGATGCTGTCCTCATTCCTATTGAACCAGGCCTCTACTGTCTGCATTTCTCTGCACATTTTTATTTTTCAAGCTCTCACTGGAACAGCCCAGTAAGTTGTATCTACAGCACCCAGCGGCTTGTCCAGCCCAGAGTTCAAGCTCTTTCACAGAATAGTCGAAAGCAGCCACCTGGTCAGGGTTGTGACAAGACTGACTCTACTTCCTCAGTACCAATTTCTGTTGTAGTTTCATTTCTGATGCAGTGACAAAAATACCTGAAAAAAGGAACTTAGGGGGAAAAGTGTTATTCATATTCAACCTGTACTTCCAGGTTTCAGTCTTTTATTCAGAGGAAGTCGGGGTGGCAGCAACTTGGAGCAGCAGGTCTGGTCACATCTACAGCCAAGGTCAGAGAACAAATGAATGCATGCATGCCTAGTGTTCAACTTGATTTCTCTACTCTGACACAGTCCAGGGCCCAAAGCCAAGGGATGGCGATGCCTATGGTGACCGGTGCTCTCCCATATCAGTTAATAATCAGAGACATGTGCATAGGCCTGATCTAGACGGTTCTTGAGTCTCTCTTCCCAGGTGATTCTAGGCTGTGTCAAGTTGACTATTAGAACTAACCATCAGTGTGTAACTGGTTGGAGAGAACAGCCATACTTGTAAATTGAAGGCTGAGAAGTAGAAAAGAGAAGAGTGTAGACTGGTAATATCTGGTCAGCTGGCCTTAAATTGACCTTGAAAGACATATTAGAAATGCTCTTTTATAGACCAAGGCAGTAGTCATACTCTTGGAAATAGAAACCAGAGAAATGAGGTGTATCCCCTCCCCCTACCTTTTTATAGAGCAAAGCCAATGTCAGACAAGTTCATGAGAAGACTTGAATATAAGGGTCTGTGATTTCCTTGAGTTTTGATGTGCAATTTCACAAGTTTTTTCTTTTGTTGTCATTTGTTTCCGCATCCTTACCCCCTTCTCGTTTCTGTTTTCTCTCTTGAAATAGGATTCTTCCGGGTATCCTAGATTGGCCTTGAACTCATAGCCCTTCTTCTTCTGCTTCTCAAGGGCTGGGATTACAGCATGCACCACCAAGCCTGGCCTTGTCTTAATTTTTTGAAAAGGTAGTGTAGTTAGAAAATTATAGAGCCTCTTTTTATTTGCTGTCTGTATTTTTCTTTTGACTTGGTTCATTCATTCATTCATTCACTCATTCATTCATTCAGAGAAAGGGTCTCACTGTGTAGCTCTGGTTGTCCTGGAACTCATGAAGAGCAGAATATCCTGGAACTCACAGAGATCCACTTGCTTCTGCCTCCTAAGTGCTGAGATCAAAGACATATACCACTACTCTCAGCTTTAAAAATTATTATTATTATTATTATTATTATTATTATTATTATTAACAGTCTCTCTCCATGGCCTTGGCTGTGTTGGAACTCACTGTGTAGACCAGGCATGCTTGAACTCAGATCTGCCTGCCTCTGTCTCCTTAGTACTGAGATTAAAGGCCAGCTGATTTATATTTATTTGTTTTCTTTTTTTCTCTTTGAGACAGTGTCATTGTGTAGCCCAGGTTGACTTCAAACTTTTGATCTTCCTCCCTCAGCCTCCTAAGTGTTGGCATTACAGTTGTGTACCATGATGCCTGGCTTTCTTGGTTTTATTTTTTTAATATTTTCATTAGCTAGTTCTTTGTGTTATGAGTGTGTGTGTGTGTGTGTGTGTGTGTGTGTGTGTGTGTATGTGCGTATGTGCCTGTGCCAGTGCTTGCACCTGTGGAGGCCAGAGGTCAATGTTAAATGTCTTCTATCATTTTTTAAACTTTAATCTATTTTTTAAAAAGATTTATTTTCATTTTAATTATGTGTATGTGTGTGGGTAAGTGTACATGAGAGTGAAAGTGCCTCTGGAGACCAGAGATGTCATATCCCCTGGAGCTGGAGCCACCCGGTGTTAGGTGGGTTCTGTGAACAGAACTAGGTTCTCTGGAAGATCGGCAAGCACTCTTAACCATTGGGCCATCTCTCTAGCCCCCACCTTATGGTTTGGGGGACAGAGTCTTTTCACTGAATCTGGAGCTCACTGGTTCATAGACTTTGACCAGCAAGCTCCCTGGATCTGCTTGTCTCCCTTTCCTAGTCCTAGGGTTACAGTGTATGCTGCCATGCCTGGCTTTTATGTTGGGGCTGGGGAAACTGAATTCAGGTCTGCATGCTTGCTGAGCTATCTCTCCAACCCCATGTTTTTATTTTAAAGAATAGAATTACTGTTATTACTCTAAGATAAGAATCCTTCAGTAAAATAGAAAGGATATGGACCCTTAGTTTGATTGTGATTTTTTTTTTCCTTTAATAACAGCTTGGTGCTGGAGAGATGACTCAGCCGTTTAGGACAGTTACTACCTTTGCAGAGGACCTGAGCTTGATTCCTAGCATCCATGCAGGTGGCTTACACCTTCCTGCAACTCCAGCTCCCAGGGGATCCAATGCCTCCAGCATGTGCCCCCACTAACAATTAAAATGAGATAAAATTAAAGTTTAAAATACAACTTTAAGATAGAACTCATGTGCTGTATTAGTCAAGGTTCTTTAGAGGAACAGAACTGAGAGAATGAATATAAAAGGGGTTTATTAGAATGGCTTACAGGCTGTGGTCCAGCTAGTCCAACAATGGCTGTCTACCACTGGAAGGTTCAAGAATCCAGGAGTTGTTCAGTCCATGAGCCCGGATGTCTCAGCTGGTCTTCAGTAAATACCAGAATCCCGAAGAAGTAGTGAATGCCAGTGAAGGAACGGGCTTGCCATCGAGAGCAAGAGCAAGCAGGCAAAGAGCACAGCTTCCTTCTTCCATGTCCTTTATGTGGGCTGCCAGCAGAAGGTGTGGCCCAGATTAAAGGTGTGTCTTCCCACTTCAGAAATCCAGATTAGGAGTGGGTCTTCCCACTCAAATGATTAACTAAGAAAAAATCCCTCACAGGTGTGCCCAGCCATTTGGGTTTTAGTTAATTCCAGATGTATTCAAGTTGACAACCAAGAATAGCCATCACACATACTATACAGTACATCCACTTAAAGTGTACTATTTTACAATCCCATAGCTTTCTAGTGTACTCTACACAGCTGAGTAAATCATGACCAATTGTAGAATATTTTCATCATCCTCAGAAGAACAGTTGCACTGCTTAGCTATCATTGTGACCTAACACTTAACTTTTTGCCATGAGTAACTCATTTCATCTCTGTGCACAGTTCACTTTTCTTGTTAAAGATTTCTTTCTTTCTTTTTTGTTTTGAGACAGAATCTCATGTATCTCAGGCTGGTCTTGAACTTGCTATGTAGCTGTGGATGATCTTAAAAACTTGTGATACTGCCACCTCTACTTTTTATAGATGCATATCAGTACTTGTGGTTTATTTGGTGCTGGGAGTTAAACCATAGGCCTTGTCCATGCTAGGTGAGAGTTTTCTACCACCTGAGCTATAGACTCAGCCCCTTGTTTCATGTCTTTTCTATTTTAAAATTTATTTTATGTGTGTGGGCACTTTGGTGCATATGGAGGCAAGAAGAGGGAGTTGGATTCCCTTGACCTGGAATTACTTATGGTTATGAACCATCATGTGGGTGATGGGAATTGGATCCTGGGTCCTCTGACAGAGCAGCCAGTGCTCTCAGCCACTGAGCCATATTCCCAGTGCCTTGTGTCATTTAACAGCCAGCATACAATTGAATCAGATTACCTCACTTCCTTGATTTACCAACTTATGTGCAGAGGACACTGTTCATCAGCAAAGCATGGCTAATGATTGCTCTCTCTCTTTCTCTCTCTCTCTCTCTCTCTCTCATCTGTGTGTTTGTATATATACTTTAAGATAGATTTCTGTCATTTGTTTGTTTTGACAACACAGGCAGGATCGTGTTTATTCATATTAAATTTCAGCTTGGTATCATTCGCCTTCTCATATATACCTTGTACACATCCATTTAGACTTTGATGCGTCTGGAGCTTCAGTGTTTTGTCTTACTCGGGGTGTGAAAGGCCAGCACTCTGCCGCTGAATCGTCAGACAACTGCATATAGCTGTGTTCTTCATCTTATTACTGTCCTAGTTTCTTATTCTGTTGCTGTGATAAAATACCACAACAAAAGTAAACTATGGAGAAAAGGTTTGAGTCACAGTTCCAACTCACACTCCATCATGGCAGGCAAGAAGCAGAGAAGGATGAACGGCTGCTGCTGCTCAGTTCCCTTTCTCCACGTTCACAGTCTAGGGTCCTGCCAGGGAATGGTGGCACCCACAGTGTGGGAGTCTTTCTACCTCAGTGAAGAGTACCCTCCCAGGAAGTTCTAGAGTCTGTCAAATTGACAACACTAATTCTCTTATTTTCTTAGGGTGGTGAGGATCCTGCTCAGGGCCCCTGCACATGGAAAGCAAGTACTGCCGGTAGAGCTCTGTCACAGTTCCTGGTCATTCTGCCATTGGATTTTTCAAGTCATTGTTCAATATATTCCTTCCTAAGAACTGGACAGAGGCTGGGAGGAGTGGTGCACACCTTTATTCTCAGCACTGGCAGCTGCAGGTGGATCTTGGTGAGTTCTAGGCCAGCCTGGTCTACATAGGAAGTTCCAGGCCAGCCAGGGCTGCATAAAGAGACACTGTCTCAAAAACAAAACAAAACAAACTAATAAACAAAAGAACTAGATAGAGGTAAGGTGAGGAAGCTTCTGCTCCTTGTACAAAATAATTTGGTTCTTTTTGTAGGTATCAATTCGTTTTGCTCCTAAAATTTTTTGTTTGTTTGTTTGTTTCTTAGACAGGGTCTCTGTATGTAGCTGTCTGGCCTGGAGTCACTACATAGATAGGCCAAGCTGGCTTCAAACTCACGGATATCTGCCTGCTTCTGCCTCTTGGGTGTCATTTTGCTTTTTATTTTAGTTAGCTAAAAGGGTTAGAAAGGACCATTAAATCATGTTTCATTGCTTATGAAAAGCATTATAGTAATACTGGGATTGACAACGTACCCTCCTTGGCTTACATTGCTTTCCTAATTTTCTAGAAGAGTCTAGGCATTTCCCCACAAGTCAACTCAGACTGAGAAAAGAACCATTACGTTCTTTAACAATCTACTCATACTGTTTTCAGCATTTATAATTCTTGTAAACAAAATCAGAGGCATGTAGCTTGAGAGTTGCTTGGATGTGTGCAATAGGTATTTTAGTTAAACTTACCTGTTTTGGATTGGAGATGACTGTTAATAAAGTGTTGGTGATTAAAAATAATCCTGACCACTCCTTTATTAGAATACACATGAGGTCCTAGGATACTCGCTGCTCTTAGTTTCTTCATACAGCTCAGGTTGTCAGCCTTCTCAACAGTGAGTCTCCTTAGTGCATGCTCAGTTATTGACTTTGAGTTCTTGTTGTGCTTATGAACTTCTCTTAAAAGGCCATGTGCCAGCAATTAACTATGCAGCTCACACACAATTGAGCCTGTATGAGAATGAGTATTCAGAGACGGGTAATGCCTGGGGGGCACTCACCAACCTAAGACAGAGCACCTGTGTGGCCTGGGCAGGGGTCTCCATGACGGGTAAGGTGACCTGCTGACGTCCCACGCAACCCAAGTCAGAAGCTCATTTTTTAATAAAAGGGGGACCTGTAGGGCCCTGGCCCCCCCGTTTTGGGTAACTGCTGCCTTGCTTGCAGACCTTGACCTTGATATCCTCCCTATGCTAATTCCCTGCCGGGTTCCACCCTCCTGAATGCTTAAGAGAAGTTCCTTGTCTGTGTATCCTGCATAATGGGCGTTAACAGATTAGAAGCAAGATTGTAAAACATCAGTAGCAAACTTCTGCCCTCCGGGGTCCCCCCATTGTCCTGTAAGCCTGTATTTAAGACCTCCTCCCCCCTTCAATAAATGACATTCGGCATTTAATATATATATATATATATATATATATATATAATTGAATGAATACTGCGAATGTAATCTATGAATACCACAAATGTGATTAATATCATGAGTGTAATTAATGAATATCATGAATGTAATTTAAAAAATAAATTAATTAATTAAAAAAAAAGGCCATGTGCTTATGAGTTAGGGGATTCCGCTGAGAACAGTAAAAACCCACACTTTATTATCCATTATGTGTCAGAAACTGTGCATTCTACTAACGGTTTCTTGTTTACTTCTCCATTAATGACAAGGGTGTGATCCCTTTTCGGTTGGCTGGGCACCTGACACTTAAAAGGGAAGTTAAACAAATGCTCCCATACCTTACAAAAAAAGTTTATTCTGTATCTGCATTTTTATCAGCTTTTAAAAGTGATTTACCTGATAAGTATGTATGCATATGGTTCTAATCTAGGTGGGTTTTGTTTTGTTTTTTTGGTTTTTTGTTTTTGTTTTTTTAATCTCCAAAATGAGGTGGGTTTTTATTTGTTTGCTTGGTTTTCCCTTTGTTATGGGGTAATTTTTCTTCTTTCAAACAGGAGTTTGAACTCACAGTAATCCTCTTGCCCCAGGACCCTGAGTGTGCTGGGGTTATGCTCTGTTTTATATGCTGTTGTGCTAAGTGCTTTGGAGGATAAGAAATGAGAGGAAATCTGGATGTTGTTTCATGCCTTATTCCTGGCACTTGGGAGGCGGACAGCAGAGGCAGGAGGATTGTTGTGACTTGGAGGCCAGCCAGGTCTACACAGTGACACTGCCTAAAAACAAACAAGCAAACTAATAATTAAATATAAAGTAAAGAAAATTGGCCTGGAAGAACCTTTTAGAAACTAAGGGTGGAGGAAACCAGTGAGGATTATTTTAGAGGATTCTGCCTTTCTCCAGGGAGGCTGTAAGCTTGTCCTATCCAGCAGTGTGCAGTGAGGTAGAATTGTAGTAGCAGTATATGGGGATCATTTGTCTTACCACCACCGTGTTTTGTGTCTGGTTGTGACATTTGACTCTAGGGAGAGGGCTGTATGCCACTGAACTTGGACACAGCTGTTGCTTCAAAACCATTGCACACATCTGTTGTGTGGTAATAAACCACATGATTTACTTTTATTTTAGGCTATTCATGTATGGCTTTTTTTTTTCCTTTTATAGAACTGTATTCCTTGGTGGAGGATGAGTTTGAGTTTGACTACATTATTTAATTGTAACAAATGCTTTGTTTAATGTTTCTAAGCCAAAGCTCCATGAAGAGAGATAGGAATGCTTGTCTTCTTTGGAAGTAGGACCCTGTGAGGGGTGAGACATGGAATTGCCTTAAGCAGTTTTAAGGTAACTAAGATTTCTTTAACAAATATCTCACATCTTGGCTTTTTAAAAATCATTTGTGTATGTGTGTGTGTGTGTGGGGGTGTATGGGGGTGTGTGTGGTGGAGGAGAGTTGTGTGTTTAGTGAGTACAGGTGCTTGCAGAAACCAGAAGAGGGTGTCAGATCCTATGATGGCTGGAGTTGTGCTAAGCTGCCTGACATAGGTCCTGAGAACTGAACTTGGATCCTCTAGAAGAGCAGAAAGTGCTTTTAACTACTGAGCCAGCTCCTCAGTTCTCATTTTTCTTGATTTTTATTTAGTAATAAATGCTTATTGTGGAAATATATGAAGAATTTAACTCATGGAAACTTTGTAATGTAAAATAGAAAAATAAAATTACCCATAATTGTACCTTCTAGGAATGATCACTGTAAATGAGTCATGGAGTTATTCTTTCTGTTTTATTTTCTTTCTTACCTTGTAGCATGAAGTAATGCTAGCCTATGCTTGGCTTCTGATCACTTTAAGTATAATTGTTGCACACATTATTAAGTTGCTCTTGCAAAGCAACCTGAGGCATTCTCCAAAATGTAACACAATTAGTCTGTTTTAATATTATGAATATGATTCTTAAAATTATTCTTTAAAATTTTGGCTTTAGAATATCTTGTAATATGTACTAGCTAGAATTATGTTGCCTTGAATAATTTTGAATAGTTGGTAGCTTTCAGAACTCACAGACTTTTCTTCACCAAATTGTTATATTTAAGCATTTTGGATACCCCCTTCCTT
>CABHPP010129091.1:0-21070 GCA_902168425.1 Peromyscus attwateri | reverse complement strand
ATCTGTTGGAAAATGTAAAATGATTATTGTTTCTGATAATCTAATTTAGGCTGGAGAACTCATTGTTCAAACCCTGAACTTCCACCCTGCCCACTAAATATGTATTAACTGACCATTAGCTCATGAATCTAACCACCACAAAAGTTTGTGTCAGTAAACACAGGTTAAAGGTCAGAGAGGTAGAGAGGAAAGAGGGGCATCTCCGTGGAGGGCTACATTGCTTCATTCTTGAACCTGAAGGGGTGAGGGAGGGATCCCAGAGACCATCCTGTAGCCATGGCATGGGCCAGAGAGATGGAGCTGAGCATAGGAAAACAACACAAAGCAGGTAACAACTTAAGGCAGTTAGGGATAATTTAGACACAAAGAACTTAGCCATACTTAATTGCTTCCTTCCAAATCATTATAAAAGATATTACTTCCCTACATTGGAGGAGCATTCTGTGGGTCAGGGAGCACCCTGACCTTATTCCCTTTCTGTTCTGTAGTGGAGGAGCAGTGGCCGGCTCTACTCTTCATTTTCTGAGAGGGCTGGCCTCCTGAAGCAATTCCCATTTTCCCTACAGCAGAAACTTCCTCATCATCCCCACGTTGGAAGTTTCATTATGGTAAATTATAACTTCTAATTGGTAACTCATCCTTTAACATGTTAAAACATCCTTGACCCCAGGAATTAATTCTGTGTATGCTGTGTCCCTGAACGTTCATTCCTAAGTCATACATTGGCTCCCATTTATATTTACTTCATTATACTCGGTTTTAAGTGTGTGTGTGTGTGTATGTGTGTGTGTGTGTGTGTGTGTGTGTGTGTGTGTGTGTGTGCGCGCTCATATGTGTGTACGGGTGCCCTGTGTAGATGGATGGATGGGCATGTGTGTGTTCATGTAGAAGCCATAAGCTGATGTCTGATGTTTTCCTCCACAGCTTTCCACCCTGTGGGCTGAGACAGATCTGCACTGATGTCAGAGCTCACTGGTAGGGCTAACAAGCTTGCCCTGGGCATCCCCCTTTTCTCTCAATTACGCTGGGATGACAAGCAGGCCACCAAAGCCACTCAGTTTCTACATAGGTTCTGGGGTCAGGACACTGGTCTCTATACTGCAGCAAGTACTTTCCCCACCAAGCTAACTCTCCTGTCCCAATTTTCTTTCACTTTAATTAGTATGTTTTTGTTGTTTGGTTAAAACCAGGTTGGACTAGCCTTACTGTATAATATTGTCTTCATCAGAAATTCGTAGTTCATAAAAAAGCAAAATGCCAATATGGAGGAAAAGATAAGAACTGGTTATGGAGATGAGGGAAAAGGTATCCAAAACCCCAAATTATGATGACCCTTACTCCACAAAGAGAAAAATAAATAGACCGATACTTAGAGAAGAATGACTTAGAAAACGCATCAGAAATTGGCATAGAGCTACCAGGTCTGTGAGGCTTCTAAATTCCCACCAAGAGAAAGAAAGAGACTATTGTAAGAAGACAGTTTATCTGAAGTTGAGGTAGCTAATGCTTATAGAGCTTTGGGGGTAGGGGTGGGGTGGGGTTGAGTGTCCCAAAACAGTAGCCTGGGCTTTAGGTCACACAGGGAGACCTAGACATATTGGAGGTGGCAATGAATGTATTTAGACACAAATGAAGAAAAGATACCAACTAAGATAATGTAAATTTGTCTCCTTCATACAGAAAATCATAAATAAGCTTGCAGAAGTGATAAAACAAAAAGCTATCCAAAGTTTTTCTCTATTATAATAAACAAAGCAAAGATCTTCCAAAAGAAATACAATGTGTAGAGATGTTTCTGAGATAGTCTGTTAAAATGATAAAATTTCTTAGATTGGTATTCAAGTATTAAACCATCATTACAGTGTATTATTCATTAATTAACTAATTCCATCATCACAGTATATTACTTGTTTTACAGAGCCTTGAATTTCACTTACTGAATTTTAAACATTCATTTCAGCTAGGATTCTGGGAGTTTTTGACTCCATTTTCTTGTTTCTTTGTCTGATTTGGGCACCATACTAAAGCCTCGTGGACCTACTTGAAGAATCTCAATTATCAGTTACCATCAAATTAATCTATAGAATTAATATAACCCATAATACCAGAAAGCATTTTAAAAAGAATTTGACAAACTGCTTCTGAATTTTACATGTAAAGTCACAAGATGGAGAATAACAAATAAGTTTAAACAATAAAATAAAGTAAAGCTAAATATTTGAATCTATGACCAAGAAGGGAGGAATTGAAATCAAATATTGTCAATAATGCCACTTTAAGTTTATTTTAATTGACCATAAAATGCAAAAATTGTACATATAAATAAGATACTATGTGATGCTTCAATGCATATATAGTACTTAATGTTTAAATCAGGTAGCACACATTATTCCTTGATTGACACCTTGGAGTGAGGGGAAATCCTCCAGTTTCTGTCACTAACACTGTCTTAATAAATGTAGTTTCCTGGGGTTGGGGATTTAGCTCAGTGGTAGAATGCTTGCCTAGCAAGCACAAGGCCCTGGGTTTGGTCCTCAGCTCTGGAAAAATAAATAAATAAATAAATAAATAATTAAATAAATAAATAAATAAATAAATGTAGTTTCCAAGCAAAAATGAGAGCAAATAGTGAAAGTTTCAAATGTTTTTTTCTTCCCCTTTGATTTTTTTTTCTGGATCTCCCAACATTTTGCTTAGCTGTTTTGCTTTGGGACTTTTTTGTCAACACCATTTTTAAAAGAGTCTAGAACTATTAATATTTACTAAATTTAGAAGTCCAGTTGACAAGAACTGCCATGTTAAAAGAATATTGAATCTATTAATCATGCACAGGGATATATATCTCCATTTTCTCTGATCTTCATTTACAGATAATGATGCAAGAGGCTTAACTAGATGTTCAGCATATAGAGTTCCTCTGTGCACTACAAGAATAGAGTGGCAAAATCAAGAAAGGTTTATTCAAGCAATATAAGAAGGATTCATCAGGAGACACTCACCATAAATCTTTCTACCAACATACTTAAGTGTAAAAGTAAATACGATTACATCAATAACTGCTTTATAGGCTTTTAATAGATGGCAAGTCATTCTGAATAAACACTATTAAGATAGCTGGGATTAAAGTCTTTATGTATGAGAAAGACTATCTGATACCTAAGATAAATAACATGGGAATATGTATTCAAATGTTTATTTGAAATGCATTTACAAAAAGATTAGCAGCTAAACGGGCACTTCCTGGCATAATTATTATTCAGTACTATTTGGGATGCTTTAGCAAAGTTTAGTGAAATGAGAAAAATTCAGAAGGAGAAGTAAATGTCAACAGAGAGAAGTGTTCTCTGATCAAACTGAAATTGGATTGAAAATGCTTGGATAGAAAATCTGTTAGAATCATTCAGTTAAGCTGTTTAGTTGCAAAACGAGGGTATATTAACCCAATTGTTCTATTCTCCAAAAGCAGCAAATGCTAAAAATGGATGGGAGAACAATGATTTCTTTTATCTTCATTCCCTTTATCTTGTGATTTAGGAATAAATTAGGTAATTATGACAAAGAAACTAGTTAAAATATGCCAAGCAATGAATCTCCACTCACGAGTTGCTAGTGGCTGGCCTGAGTTCTGAGAAATGCATCCTTAGGCAATTCTGTTGTGCAACATCCTGAATTACACTTAAGGAAACTTAGATGTCATAACATACTGCACACCTAGGCTATATGACACAGCCCACTGTTTCTACGCTACAGACTTGTACATCATGGCAACATTATATCATGATGGTATTTACGTCTATAAACATGTGGGTGTTTTAAAATTCAGTAAGTGTATAGTGTAAAAATATAATCCCATATATATATATATGCAGATCCATAGGGCATTTGCCATCAGCTGAGCTTGACAGATTGGATGTTGCTCAGAGTGAGTGGGTGAGTAAGTGTCTGGCAATAGAGTCAGTGAGTGAATGTGAAGGCTTAGGGTATCACCACATGCTACTTTGCACTCTTCATAAACATGTCAAACTTAGGATATGATGTTGTTTTAAGTTTTTTCCTTCAGCAATATAAATGAGCCCCAGCTTAGCTGGAACTTTTGTACCTTATTCCTAAGAACACTCCTTGACTCTGGAATAATACTTAGCTTAAATGCAAACATATTATACAGATTCATAAAAAGTAGTTTCTTTTCACACTTAAATGGCTTCCCCCTCCCCTCAGTTTAAGAAGGTCTTAAAAACCTTGTTTGGGCTTAATAGTTAGATCCTCCTTTTATTCTGACAAATGGCAGAAACCAAACAAAATCATTATAAAAATGATCAAATGATTTAAACAATATAAGAAGTTATTCTTCATTAAAAAATAATAATAATAGCTGGGTGCAACGTCACATGCTTTTAATCCCAGCACTAGGAAGGCAGAAGCAGGTGGATCTTTGTGAGTTTGAGACCAGCCAGAGTTCCATGGAGAGATCCTGCCTCAAGAAACTTCTTAATTAATTAATTAATTAATTAATTAACAAGCTAGCATGTATCTTTTGCTCCAGGGTGTTCCCTTCTGCATGGAAACCTTGAACTGAAATTGACAGGCAAAGTTTATGCAGATGATATTGGCGCTGTTAATATAAAAGTAGGGATGTGAGTATGTGTAAGGGGTGAGTGGAGGGGGTGATTGGGGGGTGAGTGTGTGTGTGCCTACTGAGTTGAGAGAATGGGGAGGAGTGTGAGTGTATGGGGGTTGAAATCTGGGATTAATAGGTACTCTGAATTTCTGAATTGCTGATAAATTATGTGCCCAGGCAATTAGATCCTAGGGAGGCTGAAAAACAAAACAAAACAAATAGTACAAAACAAAACCCCTCAAAATCTAAGTACTCTTTCAAACTTTCTGTCTCTGGATTTTTTTCTTTATTCAGACAGCAAAGATGAAAAGTACTGGATGTCTGAGCTGTACAGCACATGGAACAAGATTTCAGGGGCCAGGATGGGAGGAGGAGGAACTATGTACTGAACTCTTACCAGAGGAAGGTCAGACAAGTTTACTGCAGATTATTACAGCAATAAGTAGAAACCTCAAGACAAACTGGACAAACACACAGTGAGAGGAAATAAGATGCCTTACACACAATCATCACTTCCAAACAAAACTTATCAATAATAAAAGACAAAAACAGAATTGTGGATTATACTCTCAAAAAGAAAAACTACCACATGATTTGGGGAAAAAAATACACTCATGATGAATAAAAAGTAAACAAAACAGCGGTATTTTAACTGATGAAATGATATCATAAAAGAGAAACAGATAGAAATTCCAGATTTTAAGAGTACAATTTGCAGCCAGGTGATGGTGTTGCACGCCTTTCGGATCTCTGAGTTCAAGACTAGCCTAGTCTACAGGGCGAGTTTGAGGACATCCAGGGATATACCGAAAAACTCTGTCTCAAAAACCAACAAAACAAACAAACAAACAGGACAATTTGCGAAAGGAAAGCTTTTTTTTTTTTTTTTTTTTTTCGAGACAGGGTTTCTCTGTGTAGCTTTGCGCCTTTCCTGGGACTCACATGGTAGCCCAGGCTGGCCTCGAACTCACAGGGATCCGCCTGGCTCTGCCTCCTGAGTGCTGGGATTAAAGGCGTGCGCCACCACCGCCCGGCGCGAAAGGAAAGCTTTAATAAAGAGACTCAGCAGTTCTGAGATCTTAGTAAAAGGAACCTGTGAAGCTGAAGAGAGTTCAATAGCAACAACTCAGGTCAGCACGGAAGAGGAAAGAAAGAGATGAAATGGGATGATCTGCTCGGGCTCACGGTTATACTTACTAACCATGGCTGCACCACAAAATCACAGTGGCAGCTCTTAAGAAACATAGCCAAGGGATGGAGCCATGACTGAGCCAGTGAGAGTACCCACAACACAAGCATAAGGAGCTGAGTTCAGGGCTCCAGCATCCATGAAAAAGTCGAGGGTTGCTGTGTGCACACTAAACCCAGAGCTACTTGGTAGGGCAGAAATGTGATTACTGGGCCTTTCTGGTCATTTGCCCAGCTAGAAGTTCCCCGGGGATCCTGTGTCAAGGGACTATGACAGAGAGTGACTCAATAGGACAAGGAGTAAACTAACAGACAAGGAAGATAAAGCCCAGTGACACAAAAAAGAATGTGCAAAGGGACTAACACTCTAATCAAAAGATTATTCAATTGGATTTTAATAAGCAAATATGTGTGCTGTCCATAATAGATGTACTAAAACTCAAAGGTAGTAGAAAATATAAAAAGGAGAAAAAAAAACCCATTCCACTGGACCAGTGAAACTAGGAGAGCTGAGAAGGTTCTACTAATATAGCAAAATAAATCTTTTAAAAAGTCTTACTGCTAATGAAATAGACACTCCATAGTACAAGAATCAATATAAAGCATGTTTAAGTTATAAAAGTATATACAACTATTAGAAACCTAAAAATAGAAGAAAAACTAACAGAAATGTCATTATCAAATACCTTGATACTTAGCAAAGTATCGCTTCCTATTTCAACATCTCTGTCCCTGTAACACAAGCCCCCATTAGGTCAAAAATGATGAGAACATGGAAAGCCTGAAAACACCATCCAATTGTTCTCACCTGCACCCATCAAATATAAACAAAGGAAAAGTACTGTGCTTTTCAACTGCCCACAGAACACTCACCAATGTAAATCAAATGCTATGCCAAAGAAGATGTCTTGTTAAGTTAAATTAAGTAAATTCATGTAGAGTATGTTCAGCAAATCAAGAGAATTAATTTAAAATTTGATATCAAAATAAATATAGGAACTCTACCAATTTGCAGATGGTTTACAAATGTACATTTTCTAAGTATTCAAGGTGTGAAAGATTTCACAAGGAAAATTAGGAAATATGTGTAGCAGAATAAAAACGAAAGTGTAACCTCTAAACTTGTGAAATGTAGCTGAATTCATTCTTATTGGAATACTTAGTGTCATATGTTTGTGATATAAGACAAGACCAACAAAAATCAAAGATCTAAACAACTAACTTATGAAGCCACTGAAAAATTAGTAGAGAAAGTAGAAGGAAAAGTTTTATTCAGAGAAAATGCAGTGGAAGTGGGATAAGTAGTTGAGAAAACCATTGAGATGGGAAGCCAGGTTTGAAGGCTTACATAATATGTGATCTCTAATCTATGAAACTCTAGAAACACAAAGCTATAAACACACTGTTCAGATTTGAAGGCTTATATATTATATGATCTCTATTCTATGAAACTCCAGAAACACAAAACTATAAGCACACTGTTTAGATCAGTGGTTGTCTTATGTCTGAGATGAGGCAGAAAATGATTGAGTGAATATTTTGCCTTTAAAAAAAGGGCCGGTGTTTTGTGGGTATGCATTTTCAGAAGGCTTCATGTTCAGAAGAACCTCGAGCTTTTTAAAATGCCCTGCTGTCACTCTCTGGAAATGCTTGCTCATATTTAGTAATATCTAATACAACAATATTTTTAAAAAAGACATATTCATTTCACCGGTTTCTGAGAACTATGTTCACCAATCTCAGACTATTTTTTCAATGATTTCATGGCTGCATCTATTTACCAAACTCATGAAAGTAGGCTTTTCTAAAAGGCGGTTTGAAGGTTTGAGAGACAGCTCGGTGGTTAAGAGTGCTTGCTGTTCTTGCAGAGGACCTGTGTTCAGCTTCCAACACCCACATAGCAACTCATAACTGCCTGTAACTCCAGTTTGGGAGGATCTAACATGCTCTTCTGGCCTCCCTAGGCTCTGCACTCACATGGTGGGCATGCATATATGTAGGCAAAACACTCATGCACATGCAGTAAATAAATAAGCATTTTTAACAGTAGGTTTATTGTTTGTTGCATATAAATGAAAATTTAATAGCTAAAAAGGAATATAAGCAGTGGTAATATCTACTTTTCCACTCACCACCACTCCTACAAAGCTTGTACACAAAGAACTTCCGTATATACTACCAGAAAATGAATGAATGGATGAATAAATGAATGTGATCCAGAAGGATGTCTGAAAAGATGTATAAAAACCAATATTACATAAGTGTTTTATTCCCGAAGCTCCATGCTTTTCACTGCAGTTCATAAAAATAAAATAATGATTTTCAAATTGAGAGTGGTACAGGGGACTTTAGGTGGTTGAACAGATATACCGAGCCTCCCCGTTTCCTCAGCACAAAAGAAACAGATGAGTACACGGATTATCAGGTGAGTAACCACGGGAGAATGCAGGAAATAAAGAAGAGGCTGGACCCTAGGCATATTCAGAAATTAGAGGCAGCAGCATGTTGTGAGAAACAAAAGAAGCACTTTGTGTAAAATTAATTCAGAAGGATCAAAGATCTAAGTGTAAGACTTAAAATGAGACCCCTAGAAGGAATGTGGTGATTTCAATGAGAATAGGCCCCCATAAGCTCATACTTGAGTTCTTGGTCCCTTGTTGGTAGACTGTTTAGTAAGGATAAGTATGTGTGGCCTTGTTAGACAAGGTGTGTCTCTGCTGGTGCTTTGAGGTCTCAAAAGCCTATGTCAGACCCAGTCTTTCTCTCTACTGTGTGACCAGATGTGAGCTCTCAGCTACTGCTCCAGCACTGTGCCTGCCTGTCTGCTGTCTCACACCCCACCATGAAGGCCACAGACTCATTCTCTGAAACTGGAAGCAAGTCCCCAATTAAATGCTTTCTTTCATAAGCTGCTTTGGTCATGGTATCTCTTCACAGCAATAGAACAGTGACTAAGATGGGGAACCATAGAGAAAACACTTCAAGTCATTTGGCATGGAAAATGAACTGCTCACTAGGAAACCAAACTACACGAAGCAAAGCAAAAGTGGACAAATTAGGTTACATCCAAGTAAAAAGCTTCTGCATTACAGAGGAAACACAGTAGAATGGAGGAAAAACTATAGAGTGGAAGGAAATATTTGCCAACTATTCATCAGACAAAATGTTCTATGTTATCAGACAGAACATATATGGAGTTCAAAACCTGAACTGCAGAAAAACAAGCATTATAATTAAAATTAGGTAAATAACTCAAGTAGATGCTACTGAAAAGAAACCTATAAAGTCCATAAACATATGACAAAGTGTTCACTATCTTTACACATCTGGATAACACAAATCAAAAAGACAGATAAGGGGCCGGGCGTTGGTGGCGCACGCCTTTAATCCCAGCACTCGGGAGGCAGAGCCAGGCGGATCTCTGTGAGTTCGAGGCCAGCCTGGGCTACCAAGTGAGCTCCAGGAAAGGCGCAAAGCTACACAGAGAAACCCTGTCTCAAAAAACCAAAAAAAAAAAAAAGACAGATAAGATCTTACTACAATTATAATGGCTATTATAAAGAAAATAACAAATGCTGGCTAGGTTGTGGAGTAAAAAGAACTATGGTGGGGCCATAATTGATATATCCATATGGGAAACTGTATGGAGAGTACTCAAAATATAAAAAATAGAAATGCCATCTGATTCAGCAATCCCCCTTCTTGGTACATATCCAAGAAATTGGAATCAGTATGTTGGAGAGATACTTGTGCTCCAGCATTCAGTGTAGCATGGCCACAACAGCTAAGACATAGACTTATCCTAAGTGTTCAGTTATGGATGAATGAATAAAGAAAGTGCAATACATAAATTAATATATATTATAATATAAAAGGTAACAATGTAGCAAACATATTACACTGTGTATTACAGTAGAAGTGCATAGACACACACACACACACACACACACACACACACACACACACACACCATTATGCTTCCTTAAATAAGCTAGGGACGTAAAGACAAATTTAAAATATCACACAATCTTACTTACATATGGAATCCAAAATTAAGATGAACTTGTGGCAAAAAGAACAGTGGTTGCCAGAAACCGGGGATTACTAGGAACTGGGTAAAATAAACAGTTTTTAGTTGCATAACAGACAAAGTTCATGAGCTCTAGTGTTTGTCATTTTGACCATTGTATAGTCATTGTGGAAACCACACTGAGTGAAAAGACATTACTTCTCAAAATTGCTTAGCAAGTACATTCTAAGTATTCTTACCATGAAAATATAAGTGAGGTGATACATTTGTCAATTGGCTTGATTTAATCACACTCTAATGTGGTGATAATACGGTGTACACCATAAATGTATACAGTTTTCATCAGTTAAGACTCTTAGGTTACAAACAAGAAAAGAATTGACATAATTGCCATTATTGGTAGTGGTTCAGTGAGCAAAGCTACTGTAAAATTTTATCTGCAATGTTGCCTGGGCAGACTAACGGGTACACAGAATGGTTTTTAATCATTAAGAGTTTTGCTGTAGAGAAAACTGATAGCCTTGGGTGGCAACTAGAGTAGAACAGAAACTCGAACATCAGCCATCTGTAGAAAATCTGGTGTAAGAAGTCACAGCCGTACTTCGGTATAAGCACAGGGCACCGGTAGGAACAATGAAAACTGCTGCTAAGCTGAAGAGTGTGAGCCAGAGTTCAGATTGTCTCAGGGTGTGCACAAGTACTGCCTGGGCATCAGCCTAAGCAGCTTGTTTGGGGGGGGGGGGGTGCACAAGTATTGCCTGGGCAACAGCCTAAGCAGCAAGGGCATTTGACATAGTGCTGCACAATCTCTATTTCCTGACTTTCTGAAGGCTCAGTCTCCTAGCATCGTCTCCTCTTGGAAATTTACAATTCACCGAATGTCTCATCTCTCGTTTTAATGCACACTCAGAATAATGAAATTCAAAGACGAATGTCTGAAACAATATGCCTTACCTGTCTGCCTTGGCCCAGCTTCCTCTAAAAAGCAGAGGAATGATGCCAAAAGAACATGACTTTCTCATCCCATTGGGACTGGCTTCTTTTGGGAAGACAGTTGGAGAGTAAAACTGGGTGCCATCAAATCCTCTGAAGCCTTTAATTAAAAGCCCGATGATTCCTTTCCTCCTTCTAAGTGTGTTTCTGAATTCATTGTGAATGGAGATTTATTCAAAACCAGATTCTGTTATGTCTCATGGACTGAGGCTAACTCTGTTCTCTTCTTTCCACCCAAAAGCTATAGTTTGGCAGAGGAGGAAAAGCTTATTTCCAACTAATGAAAAATAGTAAGTTTGATTCTGTAGTAAGACAAAGTTTTGGGCTGATTTCTATGGAGGATGAACAGAAATCCATTCTTTGGACAAAATTATGAAGAAAATTTTGTTCTCAGTTGTAGCCAAGCCAGGCATCTCCCAGCAGGAAGCCACTGGACATTAAAGAACAGCATGCTGTTAGCTAAAAATCAGGATGCTTTTGAAAACATACAACTTTTACTTAATATGCTTACTTACTTTGTTGAATTCTGGTGTTTTTCTCATGTGAGTCAAACAATTAAAAATATCGGTTATTTTCTGTTTTTTAACCTCTTCGTGTAGAATTATGTGTTTTTCATTTTAAAATAATAATATTTGTCACTGAAATGTATCAATGAAGATCAATAAGAAAATTAAAATGTACAAGAAGTCCAATCAGAGCCATTTTTACCAGTACAAATTTGATGTGTGTTTTCAGTTCTTTCTATGAATATAGTAGTAGCTTTTAAAAAATAAAAACACATATATAAGCAGCATATTTCCAACTCTTCCATATTATTGGAAAAGTTGTTTGCAAGGGATGTGTTACAGACCCAATGTATTCCTGATAAACTCCAAATTCTGTGAAAAAATTAGTGAAGTGGTGTTCTTTTTAAGCAACTGAGAATCTACAAGAATAACAGTATCTAGGATAGGGGTGAATGTAGCACACATTTGGAAGCTGAAAGCAGATGGGTGAGTAGTAACTGAACTAGCAGATATGAGAAAGCTGCTGGGCAATGGTACCCAGAGAGGTATAGGGATGAACAATGCCAACTACATTCAAATACTTGTGAACTGGGAACTAAAGGTGGGTGTGACTCAGTCTGCCACACCCCTTGCTCATCCTCCACACAAGGAAGCCTCTTCTCTTTCTAAGGTTGTGCCCTGAGGATAATTGAGACTGTCTCTGCAGTAGGGCACCAGGGGAACTGCACACACTGTTGAAGAATTGGATTTGTGAAATGAAACCTTTAGGCTTCCAACTTTCCTTTCCTAACAAGATCGTACACACAGGCATAAACCTTTCAGATATCAGATTTAAAATATGATTCTCTAGAAAATTGAACAATAAGGGGAAATGTAACTGTATTCATAATAGTGTTGCCTACAAAAGGCCAGGCAGCTCACACAGCTGCTAAGCCAGGGGAAAGAAATCCCATTATATCCAAAGCTGTGGTCAGCATTTCGCCTACTCTTACAGGTAAGTGGAAAAAAAATTATCTGAAGAAATTACCTGAGAAAGAAAGACATATATGAAAGAAAAGATGATTTAGGAGAATCATATGCCAAAGGAAAAGTTTGCCTTTCTTGAGGATTCATTTTGAAAAGTGTTAACCCTGAGAAAGAACGCATGAAAAGAAGAATGGCCACTTTGGTGCATTGATTAACGCACTGAGTCCCCGGACTCTTGCCTGTTCTCTTTCTCAAATGCAGAATCCTGAAAGCTCATCCCCCCAAACCCTAAAAGTGTGGTTTTTCCCTACAAAGGGTCCATTTCACAGTTAATAAACAATTCTATGTTATTTTTGCCTCCCGTACATTCATTATCCAGTAAGTGATTTTTTTTTTAACTGATACTCCGCCCTTACTCTATAATACAATCAAATTTCATGGTCTGCATTTTGTATTTGTGTCTTTTTTTTTAACTAACTACAGAATAACCTTTTTGTATATTTTGTCCTCATTATATTTAGTGTGGTAATTTGAATGAGTGTCCCCCATTGTTTCAGGTATTTGAACACTTGGTCCCCAATAGGTGGCAGTGTTTGAGGAGGTTTAAGTAGTACTGCACCCTGTTGGGGAAAGTATGTCCCTGGGGACCACTTTGAGAGTAAGAGGCTTCACCTGCTTTCAATTTGGTCTCCCTGCTTCTTGCTTACAGCTAAGAGGTGAGTTCCCAGCTCCCAACTGCAGTCTCCACACCAGGCCTGCCACTTGCTGCCACCACACCTAGTTTTCCACAGGGGTGCTGAGGATGAAACTCCCTCAGGTCCTCGTGTATCAACCAATCTATTGCTCAGGCACCGGTAAAACCACCTTAAACTTTACCCTTTAATATTTATCAAGACAACTTCAAACTGATAGCATTAAATTTTTCTTTTAAAAAATAACAACAACATGTTAAAAGGCATTGTGGTACTTGCCTTTAATTCTAACACTTAGGGCAGAGTTAGATGGATCACTGTCAGTTCAAGGCCAGCTTGGTGTACATCACAAGTTCCTTCCACGCCAGCCAGGACTACAAAGGTGAAATTGTCTCAAAACAATAAACAAACAAACAAAAGCTCATGTAGCAGATCTAGGTAGCACATAATCTATCTGGAAAATTAGTACTCCTTAGTTTTTAGTAAACTTGAAATGAGAAAAATAAACAAAAGACCCAAAAAACAACAAATATGCACAGGCATATAAAAAGGCTCTTAGAGAAACAGCAAATAATAATTTCTAACTAGTCCCAAACTGTAAAACTCCTTGATATTTCCTTTACCTTAAATATATGGTTTTATAATGTTTATCATATTTTTTCTTGCTATTATCAACTTAAATTGGAGGACGAAAAGACTCTTGGCTTTCATTGTCTTTTTAATTTTTTTCTTTTCAGATTTATTCATTTTTTATTATTTTAGGCGTAGGGATGTTTTCCATGTATGTATACATCCATCATGAGTGTGCCACAGTGGTCAGAAGAGGGTGTTGAATCTTCTGAAACTGGAGTTACAGCCAGTTGGTTGTGAGCCACTGAGTGAGTGGGGAATTGAACCCAGGCCCTCTGCCAGATCAACAACAAGTATTCTTATCTGCTGAACCAATCTCCAGTCCCTGCCCCTGGTTGTCTTGATTTTTCTTTTTGTTGAAGTGTTTTCATGGCTAATGTACACAGAGAGACCCCAGATTTCTGAAGTTGCAGGCCACCCACTCATAAGCACCTCCTTGCACATAGCATTGAGTTTGACACATTATGACTGTGCCAGTAATTTCTATTTTCTAGTAGACAGTCCTGGTAGAAACTCTATTTTGCAAGGATAACCTAATCACAATCTCCTTTCCAATCATTTGTATGAAATTGATCTATTTAAGTTCTCTATTTCTATCAAGATCAATTTTGGTAAATGACATTTTCTCAAGAGAGTGTTCATATTATATATATATAATGTTCATGTGCAGCTAAACCTACAGCTCCTGTGCCTGTGATGACCTCATCTCCCTTTTGCCAATAGTCAATAGTTTTGAAACTTTTTCTTTTTGCTCATCGTACTGGCTGGGATATAAATAGAGGAACATACCTGAAGGTCTCTATGCTCATAGATATTCTGTGCACTAGGAAGAGAAGAAATACAAGCAACCCACAGGATTTACCAGGTGAGGAAAAATTCTCTAGATTAAAAACATGTGATTCCCATGGCACAGCTCAGAATATGTTCACAGAAATTCACTCTTTTCATATTAATCTATGGGACATGACAATGTGAGGAGAAAGCATGTGGCCTATCAACAATTGAATAGAAATAATTATGAATTGAGGAATTCACTGCCAAGAAAGGCCAACTGCCACATGCAAAAGTATTATGGACTCACTCCTTTTGTCCTTGAAGAAGAAATTCTGTGCTCATATGTGTTCTCAAAACAAACATAGTAAAATAAATATTAATAATGTTGGGCTAGCTAGACAGACTACATATGTCTGCACTTTTGGGTCTGTGCCTAAGGTCCATAAATTTCAAAAATTAGTACTTTCTCCAATCATTTCTGTTGTTTGTATTTTGATTCTTGTAACTCTCTTATAGATGACGTTAATGAAGAACAGGTGACTCCAGCCTCCTTCAGGCTCTGAAGGTATGTAAATCCTGGACACGGTCTAGACCCAGGACACTGGGATAAGAAAGGTAAGACAGAGAGTCAGAGGGAGGTGGGGAGGGAGAGGGCATGGACTCAGTCAACACTCCGGGTTGGGTGTGGCAATGGAGACCAACACAAACACAGAAGAAATCAAAGAAATGTGAAAGAATACTTTGTAAAACGTGAGGAGAACTAATGTAAAAACTAAACAAGGGTTATTTATCGACAAAATACATATTTCTAAAACTGACTCCAAGTGAAGTAAGAAAATAGAAGTATATCCATACCACAAGAGATTTGTAAGTTCTATATAGATGTCTGTCAGGTAAGGAATCATAAATAAAAGGCACCACAGCTCAGCCCCAGAAGGCAGGTGATGAGCAGATAACTCTAGTAAGAGCAGAATTCAGAAAAAGATGGCAGTACATCAACTAAAGTTATAGGAATACCATGTTTGAAATTAAAACTTGCTAAAGTTGGTATAAGTTATTTTTCATCATCAAATGTATGTGATTTCATTCTAATTACAGAAAAATCAAAATCACAACCCAATCATTAGGTACTGCATGCTCTGGGGATCAGAGAAAGGTTCAGTTTCAAAGAATTTAAAAAACGTAGCTCTGAGATAAAAATTATGTCAGTAAAGTTCAAAATGAATTTTAAGGATTTAGTAATCTTTCCTTAAGAGTGTGTGTGTGTGTGTGTGTGTGTGTGTGTGTGTGTGTATTAGATTTGTTGGTTTGTCCCATAAAAACATTTTATTGGACTGGTTTGTTTATGTATTTTAATCAATCGGAGAATCTCAATCTATTGATTCCTCAGCTCATTCATTTATATTCATTGGATTTAACCACTGCGTAGACTGTCTTGTATCTTATGTAACCCAATTTATTTCCTTATTCATCTTCTCTAGCAAGTACATTATATTTTTATTATTTTAAATATTATACAATCCCTACCTTTGCTGTGGACTTAATTTTGACTCCCCACAGTTCATTTAATGAAGCCCTAACCCCTAAGGTGACTGTGCTTGAAGGTAGAATTTTTGAATGATTAAGGTGAAATGAAGATGTAACAAGTGGACCTCAGTGACAGAACTAATGGTCTTATAAGAAAAAGAAGATATTCATTCTCTCTCTCCTTCCCTCTCTCTCCCCCCTCCCCTCCTTTCTCTCCCATTCCCTTCTCTGTATTCTGTGTCCTCTCTACTGCCCTCTCCCCAGCCCTATCAAGGAACATTCACCCAGGTACATAAGCATGCAGGAAGAGAACAGCCATCAGCAAGACACTGCTGAGATGGGAGTGCTGGCATGCTGACCGGGGACTTACAGTCTCTAGAACTATGAGAAAATCAACGCCCAGCAACTAAGCCACCCATTCTGTCCTTTTGTTTCGGCACCTCAAGTTGACTCCTACAAAGTGTTTCCCCCACAGTCATATACTACACTTGGGAGAAGGAGCTGGGATGAAACGGTTAGAAAATAGTCACAACCAATTTCTTTAGAACTTTCTACTTCTGTAGCTTGTTTTCAACCACTGACTTTCTGCCAAGTTCTAGTGTAGTGATCCTGAAATAGCGCCTGGTATTTTTGTATTTCGCTTGACCTCAGGCTGTTGTGTTTCCCCCACCATCTATGTTATGATGCCAGGCTTACGGCGAACTGTGTGTGTTTGAGGCAAGATAGGAGGTGGCACATCACGGAGATGCTCTTTCTCCTGGGCTAGGAGCCAGACTTCAGAACAAGCCAAGAAACGCTGGAGTACATGTGACTCCTGTCGTCACCCGGTTATTAAGACGTTACTGATCTCTGTGTTTCCACAAACCCACAATCAAAATGTTTTCTTGTGTTAGTTTTGGTAGTACAATCATTTCTCTGTGTGCTGAAGAAAATGTAAAACATCTTGTAATTTTATTGCCTTTCTAACATGGAGTTCAGAAAAATTCATCACCAGGTCACAGGCAGAAGGTGCCAGTGCCTAGGTCTATTTCGGGACCGTACCTTGTAATGGACTTCACCCTCCCCCCCAAATGAGTTTACACCCGCCAGAAACTGACAGGTCAACCCTGGGAATTTTTCCAAATAAGGGAGAGGAAGACCAGCCCAAGGTACTTTCTTGTTTCCATCTGGTGTGAGAAACTTTGAATGTATAAATACATTTATAAATAGTTTGTTTTCTATCTATCTATACACATACTATACATAGTCTTATTTCATTACTTTTAAATTCTGTCTCAGAAAAACTAACTGGAAAGCCACACTGTACACATGCAAACACTCTGCAAATAAAGTATTTTCATTTGTGATCTGTTTCCAATGACATGAAGACTATCTTTGCCTTTAGCATTTCTTTTAACTAAAACTGCTCTTCTTATTGTAACTACTGTGTCTTCTTCACACTACTTTCCCTCTCTATGAAAATAGGCAACTGGATGAAAAATGATAATAGAATACCAATTTTTTTAAAAGCATTTTGGTGGGGTTTATCTTGTTTTTCATGAAAGAATTATAGTCATTATGAGTATTATGAACATCATTTTCAGATTTGTGTCTGAAAAGTAAAACAGTTAGAAAGGTCTCTTTGTTTCTAGATGTCAGAAAGTCACCACTCTCCTGTGTGGTTTGTGCATCTTTTTAAAAAGAAAAAAAAATTGAGAACTGTGTTGAGAGTGTTCATACCCTCTAAACCCAGCAGATTTCTCTGTCTGTCTCACTAAATACAAACTTAATATAATCAACATTTATTTTAATCCAGTATTTGGTTTCATACCAAGTGATATCTGTCAGCTGAAGAATTTCTCATGCATTCCTACAAGACTCCTGAGTTCCCCTTATCAGACACCAGGTCACAGGGGCAGGCGAGGAGCTCTGGCCACCTCTATCCCATCCAAACAGAGGTTTAAATGGACAGAAATATCCAAGATGAATAAATAATGGCACCAGGGAAGCCATTATTTTCCTTCTTTCCTAAGATTACAGTGTCAGAGCTTTGTTTGGAAGCACAAAGCCAGGGTTTACAGAAAGCTCATGATACTTATATTCACTGCAATCTAGCCATGTGAGTTTCCTCCATGAACACTCAGGCATATGTGAGGCATGACTGACCTTAGACTCTCGGATTTCACTAGTAAGAAGGAACTGTTTCTAAAGTAAGTCCTTACAGAGCTGACATGTGTCTCAGTTAGTGTTCTACTCCTGTGAGAAGACACCATGGCCAAGGCTACTTAAAAAAGAAAGAATTTATTGGGGACTTGCTTACAAGTTCAGAGGATGATTCCATGACCATCATACTGAGGAGCATGGTGGCAGGCAGGGATGGCACTGGAGCAGTAGCTAAGAGCTTGCATCTTGAAACAACTACTACAAAGCAGAGAGAGGAAGAGCTAACTGGGAATGGCAATAACATGGGCTTTTGAAACCTAACCCCACATCCCAGTGACACACCTCCTCCAACAAAGCCATGTCTCCTAATCCTTCCTAAACAAGTTTCACCAACTGGGGACAAAACATTCAAATATATGAACCTATACGGGCCTTTATCATTCAAACCACCACAATGTGACAGCTTCCTTATGGCAACATTGGTGATGGCGGATAAATGGCGAAGTTTCATCCAACTGTATATTTCTGAAAGAGTTCTGAAATAAAGAATTGCTGACTTAACTTGTGACTTTATGGAAACTTCATAATTGTTTTCCTCCTTTCCCAGTTTATTAGAAAAGAAACTTTTTGAACTGTTAGATGGTTATCAATTCAGAAAAGAAGAGATGGGCTTGCTTGCAATTTATGCCCCACAGATAGAGAAGAAAGTGTACGGTTGCTAGAGAAATGCTAAATATTCCATGAAATGAAAGACAGACTCCCATATATAGGAAATGCAGAAATGGCTTGGATAGAGTTTGTCTCATTTAAACAGTGACATGAATAATTGGTGTGAAGGAGTTGATATACTCAATATTAATTAATAGTTGTGTGTATGTGAACATGTCAATATAATACTCAATCTCCCTTGTGAATTTCAACAAGGTAACTATCTATACAGTCATAATATTTGCGTTAGGGGCATAACTTCCTAATGTGCAAAAATAGTGATAGTAAAAGATAAAAATTAAGTTGATAAAATGGTTAAATTAACATAATTATTTTACTTCTTAAAAGAGGTGTTAATTGGTGAAGCTAGTTATAGAGTAAGTAGGTAGAGTGAATTTCATGCTGGAACTCAAGCATGCAGAAACACTAAGTACTGTGTAATGTATCAGTTCATTTATACCAAGCATAGACTGCTGTTATATTAGTATCCTCATACCCCCATATTAGTGCATCTCTCAGCCCTCATCAGAGAAGCTTCTTTTTGTGTTAGATGATGACTAATATAGAGATCCACAGCTGGTCAACACACAGACAATAAAAGACATTGGAGTGCCCATCTTTAAATGGGAGACCTAAATCATAGCCATTCCTCACAAGACTCAGGGTTCATCACAGAAAAGAGCTGTGGAAATTCTAAGATCCAGAAAGAGTGGGCATCTGGAGCAAGACAGTGTTTTCTGGACATGACAGGGCCTTCACAAAAATAGGCTCACAGCAGCTGTGGCTGCATGCACAAGACCAAGCCAGTCCAAATCCTTGGATGAGGAAGGGATTCGCAAAGTCCCACCCATTCACCCTAGCTGAGAAGGCATTGGCAATTGATGGCTGCTGGAGAGAGATAGTAGGTTTCCTCCCCCCTGAGCTTCCCTGCTCCATTAGATGACCCTACACTCACATGCACACAGACAACACTAAGGGTATTCAATGCATTTAAAAAGAATGAGTGAGCACAGGAAGTTGTGAGGGGAACAGGGCACTAGAAGAAAGAGAATGGGAGTGTGTGTGTGTGTGTGTGTGTGTGTGTGTGTGTGTATAACTGTCAATAAAATATTCTTGAAATAAAACATTTAGCTTGGATTTAAGTAGGACTCTGAACTAATTTTAAAAGAAGGTAGTAAAAGGCTCAAATATAAAGTTATCACTTTTCAATACTTATTTCTTTTTAGGCTACAGGTATAAATTAATTATATTTGATGATTTTTGGGTCACACCTTTGGACCTAGTAATACTTTAAGACAACCCCAAAGATATAAAATGGGTCCATGATAGAAGAGTACACAGGATACAACCGACAAGGAAAACTGTTTTACCTAAATGTCAGAGCAATTTCTGAATTGCTTCAAGCCAATGTTTTTTTCTAAAAGAGCAAATTTGTTTCACATTTGCAGGGTTTTGTTAGCTGGATATAATCGTTCATTCTAATGGAAATTTGTCACTTTCTTCATAGATCAGAAATCTCAAAAAAAAGTCAGCAGCTTGACAAGACAGCAGGTCTGTGATTGCTTCCTGAGTGACATAATATCAAGCATCTGTCCCTGTGTACCCATCAAAGATCCTGAGCTTGGGCCAAGACAGTGCAAAACTCTAAGTACAGGGAAGAGAATTTGGGGTGCACGTGTGGCCTCTCCTTTGTTCATAGGAGTTATTCAAGGTTATTTCATTTTTTGAAGGTCAGGGGTGCTTCTTGGGGGTTCTGATGAAGTCTGTCTGGAAACAAGTTTCATTCCCATGTAAGAGAATGAAACACATAAAGAATTCCCTGCCACATGCCTTCAAATGAGAGGGGTAAATATTCCCCGTTTGATGCCAGAGCGCAATCTCTTTCATATTTATCATTGAATACTAAAGAGTTCTGTTACATTGACCAATAATTTCTTTTTACATCCTGAATCCAAAAGAAAGTGTTTTGAGTTGTGGAGATGCATCAGTCAGTCAGTAATGTATTTGTCAAGCATGGTGAACTCAGTTCAGACCCCTAACACTGGTATAGAAGCTGAGCAAAGTGACATTAGTTTGGAACCCCAGTGCTGGGGACATCAACAGATGGGGTATCTAGAGCTCAATCTATCAGCTCAAAGCTGAAATGATGAGCTTCAAATTCACTGAGAGACTGTGTCTCAAGAATAAGTGGTAGAGAGAGGCTGAGGAAGACATTCAATGTCTGACTCTTGTCTACATGCACACACACACACACACACATATACACACACAAATAATAATAATAATAATAATAATA
>CABHPP010129090.1:0-15793 GCA_902168425.1 Peromyscus attwateri | reverse complement strand
GCCCAGGGACGGGATCTAGGGTGAGGGCGGCCACTCACCTTTGTCCAGAAGGGAAGTCCGTCCGGGTATCACAGAATTATAATCATCATCATTGTCAATCATCGGTTATCATCATCATCAGTGACAGCATTGTTATCATCATCATTATTTTCAGATTAGAGAACTTTTTAAGCTATTCTGTACTCCAGGATGGCCTTGTGTCATGTCCTGAGGTAAAAGACAACACCATACCCAGCATTAGGTTAAAAGGGTTATGAAATTTTATATATATATATATCTTTGAGTTGTGTAAGTGGAAAAAAGAGTATTTGGAAGAGAAAGATAAGAAATGGTATTAAATGGAGTAAAATTTGATTAAAATACATTATATCATGCATGGAAAAAGAATGCGGCCTCATTATATGATTACTTTTAAAATGTTAACTAGATGAAGTATGGCATATAGTTACCAAAGATTTAATAATACTCATTTCTTAGTTTTCAGAAATATTCTATAGCAATGGTAAGAATAGGAGTAGAAAATGCAGAAAATAGCTATTCACATTTGGGAAATAGACATCAAAGTTAAGTAATTGGTTTCTTTCTTGCCTCTCTTTCGTGGGTTCTTTTAAAGAATGTCCGAGTCCAGAAATGCCAGACCTGTTTGGGGACTCTGATCCTTGATCTGGTTTCCAAATGATTTAAGGGTTACTTTTTCAAATGGAAGACTGTTGGAATTATAAGAAATTCCTACTAAGAAAAACTATTTTTGATCAAAAGAATAGAATCTCTGTCCCTTGGTAGGGCCCAGGGTCAATCATCTGGCCAAGGGATCACTCCAAAATATTGGTTCACCTTAAGTCATTCTGTTCTTCTAATTTTAAATGGTCATATAATATTTAAAAAAAAAAACAGAGCCTGATATTGAGTTGAAAGCTGAAAGCTCAAAGAAGCAGAGCAAGCCACAGTCACCACCTCTTACCTCACCAACTCCTGAGACTGAAAGAGCTCCAGCCGAAAGGGCTTCAGGTTAAAGAGCTTCCTCAGCCAAAAAGGCCTCTGGTCGAAAGATGCTTCTGCCAAAAAGCCTTAGATCCTCTTGCCTCATGCCTTATACCTTTCTCCACTCAGCCATAACTTCCTGGGATTAAAGACCTGTGTGCCAATAGAAACAGAAGGAACGTTACCTAACTTTTTTTTATGAGGCTACAGTTACCCTGATACACAAACCACACAAAGATGCAACAAAAAAATAGCATTATAGACCAATCTCCTTCATGAACATTGA
The DNA here is from genome assembly GCA_902168425.1 of Peromyscus attwateri. NCBI lineage: Eukaryota > Metazoa > Chordata > Mammalia > Rodentia > Cricetidae > Peromyscus > Peromyscus attwateri. Next base: position 14,526 of record CABHPP010129090.1, on the reverse strand, counting down.
TGCAAAAATACTCAATAAGATATTGGCAAACCAAATCCAAGAACACATCAAAAAAATTATCTACCATGACCAAGTTGGCTTCATCCCAGGGATGCAAGGATGGTTCAACATATGAAAATCTGTCAATGTAATACACCATATAAACAAACTGAAAGAGAAAAACCACATGATCATCTCACTAGATGCTGAAAAGGCCTTTTATAAAATTCAACACCCCTTCATGATAAAGGTTCTAGAGAGATCAGGAATGAAAGGAACATACCTAAACCCAATAAAGGCAATTTACAGCAAGTCAAAAGCCAACATCAAATTAAATGGAGAGAAACTCAAAGCAATTCCATTAAAATCAGGAACAAGACAAGGCTGTATACTCTCCCCATACTTATTCAATATAGTACTTGAAGTTCTAGCTAGAGCAATAAGACAACAAAAGGAGATCGAGTGGGTAGAAATTGGAAAGGAAGAAGTCAAACTTTCCCTATTTGCAGATGATATGATAGTATACATAAGTGACCCCAAAATTTCTACCAGAGAACCCCTACAACTGATAAACTTCAGTAATGTGGCAAGATACAAGATTAAGTAGCCCTCCCATATATAAATGGCAAATGGGCTGAGAAAGAAATTAGACAAACATCACCCTTTACAGTAGCCACAAATAATACAAAATACCTTGGGAAAACTCTAACTAAGCAAGTGAAAGACCTGTATGATAAGAACTTTAAGTTTCTAAAGAAAGAAATCAAAGAAGATATCAGAACATGCAAAGATCTCCCATGCTCATTGATTGGTAGGATTAACATAGTAAAAATGGCAATCTTACCAAAAGCAATCTACTGATTCAGTGCAATCCCCATCAAAATCCCAACACAATTTTTCACAGACTTGCAAAGAGAAATACTCAACTTCATATGGAAAAACAAAACACCCAGGATAGCTAAAAGAATCCTGTACAATAAAGCAACCTCTGGAGGCATCACAATCCCTGACCTCAAGCTCTACTGTGGAGCTATAATAATAAAAATACCTTGGTACTGGCATAAAAAATGGCATGTGGACCAATGGAATTGAATTGAAGAAACTGATATTAATCCACACAGCTATAAACACCTAATTTTTGAAAAAGAAGCCAAAATTGTACAATGGAAAAAAGAAAGCATCTTCAACAAGTGGTGCTGGCATAACTGGATGTCAACATGTAGAAGATTGCAAATAGATCCATATCTGTCACCATGCACAAAATTCAATTCCCAGGGGATCAAAGACCTCAACATAAATCCAGTTACATTCAACTTGATAGAAGAGAAAGTAGAAAGTCATCTTCAACACATTGGCACAGGAGACCATTTCCTAAATATAACACCAGTAGCACATACACTGAGAGCAACAATTAATAAATGAGACCTCCTGAAACTGACAAGCTTTTGTAGGGCAAAGGACATGGTGAATAAGAAAAAATGCCAGACTACAGAATGGGAAAAGATCTTCACCAACCCCACATATGACAGAGGGCTGATCTCCAAAATATATAAGGAACTCAAGAAACTAGACATCAAAATAAGGAACAATCTAATTTAAAAATGGGCTATAGAGATAAACAGAAAATTCTCAAAAGAATAATCTCAAATGGACAAAAGACATTTAAGGAATTGCTCAACACCCTTAGTCATCAGGGAAATGCAAATCAAAATGATTCTGAGACACCATATTATACCTGTCAGAATGGCTATGATCAAAAACACTGATAACAGTTTATGTTGAAGTGTATGCAGAGCAAGGGAACACTCTTCTCCAATGTTGGTGTGAGTGCTAGCTTGTATAGCTACTTTGCAAATTAGTATGGTGGTTTCTCAGAAAACTGGGAATCAATCTACCTCAAGACCCAGCTATACTACTCTTGGGCATATACCCAAGGAATTTTCAATCATACCACAAGGACACATGCTCAACTATGTTCATATCAGTATTATTTGTAATAGCCGGAACCTGGAAACAACCTAGATTCCCCTCAACCGAAGAATGGATAAAGAAAATGTGGTACATATATACAATGGAGTACTACTCAGCAGTAAAAAACAATGATAGCATGAAATTTGCAGGCAAATGAATGCAACTAGAAAATATCATCTCGAGTGTGGTAACCCAGACTCAGAAGGACAAACATGGTGTGTACTCATTCGTAAGTCGATACTAGATGTAAAGCAAAGGATAACCAGACTACAAATCTAAGAGGGATGCATGCATAACCCATTGAAGAAGAAATAGATGATATCTGCATGAGCAAACTTGGGATGGGGGGGTTATGGAGGGCAAATGATGAGAGATGAGAATATAGGGGAATGGGAGGTTTGAGCGGGAACAGGGACAGAGTGGGAGAGCAAGGAAAGCAATACCATGATGAATGAAGAAATCATGGAAATAGGGAGAAACAGAGTGCTAGGGGAGTTCCCAGGAATCCACAAGGATGACCCCACCTTGGACTACTGGCAATAGTTGAGAAGGTGCCTGAACTGGCCTACTCTGGTGATTAGATGGGTGAATACCCTAACTGTCATCATAGAACCTTAACCAGTGACTGACGGAAGCAGATGCAGAGATCCACTGCCAGGTGCCACACCTAGCTCCAGGAGTCCAATCTGATGGTGTAATGTCTTTCTCTATGCTTTGAATATGTGTTGCTCTGATTGGTTGATAAGTAAAGCTGTTTGGGCTATGCAAAGCAGCTTAGAGGCAGGCAAGAAATTCAAAGAAAGAGACTGGAAGAAGGCATGGTGGAGACGCCAGGGAACCGCCCAAGGAGCAACATGTAATGGGATGCAGGTAAAGCCATGGAACATGTGGCAATAAATAGATTAATAGTTATGGGTTAATTTAAGATATAAGAGCTAACTAGCAAAAGGCTTGAGCCATGGCCATGCAGTTATAATTAGTATGAGCATCTGTGTGTTTACTTGTGGGACATGAGTGGGAGAGATTTGTCTGGACTGCTGGTCAGCCAGCCTGGACACAGGAAAACTTTTAGCTACACCTATCAAGGAGAGAGAGGACAATCTCTGAGCAAGGGACATTGAGATCATGATGGGAAAATGTACAGAGACAACCAGCTTAACTAGTGGAAATGCATGAACTGTGGACCAATAGCTGTGTAGTCTCCATGGTACTGGACTAGGCCCTCTGAACAGGCAAGACAGTTGTTTAGCTTGAAATGTTTAGGGGGACCCTGGGCAGTGGGATCAGGATCCATCCCCTGGTGCATGAGCCAGCTTTTTGGAGTCTAGTGCCTGTGGTGGGATACCTTGCACAGCCTTGGTGCAGAGAGGAGGGGCTCGGACCTGCCTCAACTGAATGTACCAGGCTCTGCTGATGCCCCATGGGAGACCTTGCCTTGGAGGAGGTGGGAATGGGGGTTGGGTTGGAGGGGAAGCCTGGGGAGCAGAAGGAGGGAGGAGAGTGGAATCTGTGGTTGGTATGTAAAATGTATAGAAAATTTAATAAAAGGGGGAAAAAAAGACTTGTGTGCTTCCCAGTACTGGTATTAAAGGTGTGTGCCACCACTGCCTGGCTCTGTTTTCCTTCCTAGATGGAGTCAACATCATGTAGTCCAGGGTGGCCTTGAACTCACAGAGATCTAGACAGGTCTGCCTCCCGTGTGCTAGGATAAAAGGTATGTGGCACCAATGCCTGGCCTCTATGTTTAATATAGTGGCTTGTTCTGATATACATAATATATCACCACACCATCCTAAAGAGATAATGTGTTAATTACCTTTTCAGTTTCTATGATAAAACACCATGACCAAGGTAACTTATAGAAAGAACTGTAGCTTAAGTTTTCCTGCCTGGCCCACAGTCAGGATAAATCTCTTTCACCTGCCAGTCCCACAGCCTCTCAGACCCAACCAAGTAAACACAGAGACTTCTGTTGCTTATAAACTGTATGGCCGTGGCAGGCTTCTTGCTAACTGTCCTTATATCTTAAGTTATCCATTTCCATAAATCTATACCTTGCCACATGGCTCGCGGCTTACCGGCATCTTTACATGCTGCTTGTCCTGGCGGTTGCTGGCTGGCAGGCAGTCTCCTTCCACCTTCCTGCTCTTTTAATTCTCTCTGTTAGTCCCGCCTACTTCCAGCCTAGCCACTGGCCAATCAGTGTTTTATTAGCAACACATTTGCCATACAGAACAGCCCACAGCAAAGAACAGTTTATTGTGGCATCTAGTCCTGGAGTGATAAGAGTGCATCACGGTGAGAATGCATAACAGGAAGCAGAGATCACATCTGCCACTGCAAATGAGTTGATGAAGATGATGAAGCTATAGTGATCTCTATAGTGATCTGGAAGTTGTCCTAGGCTATAAACTCGCAATGCCCTACCCACAACTCCATCACCCCTCCTTCTCTCAATTTCCTCTGAGGTACTTCCAGCAGCAAGACTGCACCACCTACCCTAACAGCACCACCAACAAAGAATCAAGTATTCAAATACCGGAGCCTAGAGTCTATAGGGGAGATTTCTCATTCAAACTACCACAAGTAGAATAATTACACCTTCAGTTAGATACTTTATTTTTTCTTTCAAGTTTTCTGAGCCCCAGTACAGTCACTTACAGAGTTTAGATATGAAGCATTATGAGTTGGGCTGCATTTCTGATTGACTATCTTAGGTGTTCCTTTTCTTCTTTCTCTTTCTATACAAGCATTCCCTAACATTTTGACCTTCCTTTTTCTTTCTCTAAAGGTCCCCTCCCTGACATGTTGCTGCCTACCTTCAAGTTACTGACATGCATAGCTGCTTGGCTCAAACAGCATGGCCATTTCCCTTGATTTTTTTTATTCTTCTCCTCTGAGAAGTCACTGAAAAATATCTGCCCTGAGGGTTTTTTAACTGGAATAAAATTGTCCTTGAGATTCCATTTGACTCCATTCTTAAATTATTTTATTTATGAGACTAAAAATCACAACAAGGGACCCTAATTTCCTCAGTATTATTTGCCACCTATAAAATGATACCCCATATTTCTGGTAACGGCCATATTAGATGTAAATAAGAATTGTAAGTGAGTTGAGAGTACATGAGAACTCTGTCTCCACTGCCCAAGAGCTGGAGTTACATGTGTAGATTTTTTTAATGTGGCTTCTGGGGATCTAATTCAGGTCACTGTATTTGTAAAGCCAGTTGTTTGCATGTAATTCATAAAAATCTGGGTTTAATGAATGGTCCATCATTGCACATAACTTAAATTCTACTATTTTGAAAGTGATGGCAGGAGGATCTATAGCTGATGTCATCCTCAACTATATAAGCACTTGAGGCTAGACTGGGATACAAGAGTCTCTGTATCAAGAGAAAGAGAGAGAAAGGAGAATCAGAGACAGAGAAAGACAGAGGGATTATTAAGAATTTATTAAGTTACAAGTATGTGAACTCCTATGTTTACATATGAGTATATTCTCTGCATTTTAAATATTAAAATTTTCCTATTAGATATTTTATACACATGAAATGTGAATGGTGAAACATAGGTGTTGATTTAGGATATTACATATATCTTATCTGCTTTACATTTAAATATGAGTATAAAGTGAAAGCAGGTCATACTAAATGGGAAATGTACTAAGTTCAAATTTTCAGTTTCTTTTTGAAGCAACCAGTGAATACAAATCTTCTTAAGCAATGATTGACTGAGGCAATTACAAATGTAATTGAAACAACTCTTAACTATTCCCTGTACACCCTTCTCAGCAAACCTCAAAATAAACAGTAAAGTACATGCTGTAGTAAGCAACTTAAACAAGTAGTTTTTTTTTTTCAATTTAAAAATATTTGCTTTTTTCTGTACTTTACTTTGTCTATGTATGGCGCTTTATGTTTTACATAAAAAACATACATTTATATAAAAATTTTAAATGAGTATATTTCTACTATGTTTATTTTAATTCTGCTATTTTCTTATAACTTCAATATGACCTAGGATCCCTCATTTAATACCTAAATATTATCTTCTATTTGGTAAAAATAACTTGCATTTGACATTACTTCTACTTGGTATTTATATATAATTAAGACAGTAATAAATGCTGTGCTGATCATTGTTCCAACAATTGCTCAACATAATGCAATTCCAATATAAAAGCTACAAAAGGTACAAAATTCAACCACATATATAACATTATATGTATAATGTATGTTATATGTAATATGAGTACAGTATTTTAATGTGAATAAAATTAGTTGACAATATTCATAGTGTGACACTATACTTGATAATATTTTATCAAGGTGAAATGATATGTTGGTGGTTGAATAATGAAAGACTGCTTTCTCCCTATGCTGTAATGAGGTTCTCTTCCTGCCATTTTTGCTACTGAAAAAGCTTTTACATAGCTGTTTGGGATTCTTAAAATTCCTGTTCATATTTATGATGAACAAGAATAAATGATTTTTGTCTTTCTGTACTGTTGTAAATGTGTTTACTGGATATTTTTTCTGTAGCTCAACTTTTCTTAAAGAAGTATGATAGTACATTTTGAAAATACTTGGAAAAATACATTATCTGGGAAAAGGAAGCAGTGTTTTAAATTCCTGAGATCAAATTTTTGTATGCTTCATGATTACTGAGTTAGTCAGCTATTAAATTAGGGATATTCACATATTTGAATGGTATTAATTAGTTTGACAATTTGAAAGTTGTCTTTTTTCTATATACTCTCTTATCGACTTAAGGTCATTCTTTAAACCACAGTACTAGTTCTCATTACAATTAAACCTATCTACTGGTTTGACTGATATTCTTCAGAATGTTCTTTGAAGTAATAAAAATTATGGCAAATTTGTAATTCCCAGCGTATGAACTTTGTGCAGCTAAATATGAAATAACTATCTGACTGCTTATTTTTATTATAAATTACTTGCTTTACTTATAAAATAATATTATTTTCTAAAGTTACTTCCAGTGATCAAACACTGAGATCAAATATGGCCATTTGATAATATTGCAAAAGAAGTAGAAGACAGAAAATTACCAATTTCTCTGCATTTTTATAAAGTTGCCAAGGGTTGAAAACAACTATTTTCTTACATATTTTTGTTAAATTGCATCTAATTACATAATAGACATTTAAAGTATCTGGTTATTTGTGATAATTTATGATTTTATTTAAATTTTCTTATTTAATAAGTTTCTCATAGTTTCATTAAAGCTAACATTCACAATATTAAATATTTGGCTTGATTATTTATTTTGACTTCCATAATATATATATATATATACATATACATATATATACATATATACATATAATTCATCATAAACTTTGTCTAATAAATAGATAAAAGCAAAGATAGCAGCCAAGAGGTTGAGGATTTTATATTTTCAAATAACAGCCAGTTCAGTTTAGTACCCACAGGTATTAGATAGACTAACTGATTGGTTCTCAACCTATAGGTCATAATCTCTTTGAAGGTTTAGGGTTCTCATTAGATAATCAGAAAACACAGATATCACATTATGATTAATAGAAGTAGCAAAATTACAGTTATGAACTAGCAATGAAAATAAATTTATGGTTTGTGTCACCACAACATGAAGAAATGTATTAAAGTGTGGCAGCATTAGGAATGTTGGGAACCACTGAACTAGATGGTTCAGGTGAAGATAATGTACAGAGATAGGGTGACAGAACAGAAACATTTACAGAATTTTACTAATAAATAAGAATCACAGAACAGTTAAAGTCATATTGAAAGTCTTCAAAAGTGGAAATGTACATACAAATAAAAGTCAGGATAGAAATAGCTGAGATAATGTTAGGTTCTGTTCTTCATTAGAGGGATAATTTTAAGTAAAGTAAAAAAATATTAACTTTTTATTTAATAATTTATTTAGCTTTATTTTATGTGCATTGGTATGAAAGTGTCAGATCCCCTGGAACTAGAGTTAAGAGACAGTTTGTGAGCTGCCATGTGGGTGCTGGGAATTGAACCTGGGTTCTCTGGAAGATCAGCTTCTGCTCTTAACCACTGAGCCATCTCTCCAGCTCACAAAATATTAAGTTCTTATCTTCAAATTTTATTTTCAAATAAAAAAAATAAATACTGTGAGTAGATATTATGAGTACTAAATCAGAGATTGCTAAATTTAAATTGTTGCTGATATGCTTATTGCTTAGGAAAGTTGAGCAATCATTACTAAAAAAAATAGGCATTTTTATTTCAGTATCAACAGAGAATCTTCAATTTTTTTCTGTGCTTCCAGTTTGAATTCTGAGAAAAGTCTTATCCATGTTCAAGCACTATATTTATATTGTCTTTTATACAAGATATTTGATCACTTGCTGGCTGGCCTGTAGGTGTCTCACCCTTGGGTACAGTGAGCTGTAGTTTAGAGACTGGACTCATATAATAGTACAAGAACTGGACTCTTAGGTAACAGGACTTTATGATGGTATTATTTCCATGAAACAAAATCTGAAGAGAATGATAGTAATTAATATCATGATCTAATATAATTACTCTCTGCCAGTGAATAAAATATATAATACAGTATTTTTTTTTAAAAATTGAATGATCAAGAGGGATGTATCTTTGAAGAAAAGATCTGAAAGTGCATAACATAGTATATGGGAGCATAAATAGACAGAGGGTCTGTATATAACAAAGACTGTGCTGTTGTTCAGATAGCAAAGGCCAAGAACACATCACAAAACATCTTGATTGCCAGCACCAAATATTTGAATGTAGTTTACCTATTAAGGACTTAATTCAAATTTAATTGCTTATGAGCAAATCTATTCTTGTTTTCATTTTTGTTAGGCATTAATATTTTAGTTGGGGTTTTTATTTGTGTGAAGAAACACCATGAACATAGAAATTCTTAAAAAGGAAAATATTTAATTGGGGCTAGCCTACAATTTCAGAGTCATAGTCAATTGGCCTGATGGCAGAAGACATGGCAGCAGGCAGGAAGACATGGAGCTGTAGAAGAAGGTAAGGGTTCTACATGTTGATCCATGGGCAGTAGAAGTTAAAGTGAAACTAGTCTAGCTTGAGCATGAGAGACCTCAAAGCCCACCTTCAACAAGGCCACAACTACTACAAAAAGTACACACCTTCCGATAGTGCCACTCCTTGTGACCAAGCATTCAAACACTTGAGGCTATGGGGCTCATACGCATTCAAGCCACCACAGTTGACCCCCTGGCCCCCACAGGTTTGTAGCTTTAAAATAATGTAGTAATGCATTGAGCCAACTTTAAAAGTCCTCATATTCTATACCAGTCTCAAACTTGTTTTTAAAAAAATCTAAAGTTTAAAGTATACCTTAGATTCAATTTGGTAACTGTAATCCTATATAAATCAAAATTAAAAAGCAAATCACATACTTCCAACATACAATGGCACAGGATATACATTACTTTTGCAAAAGGTAATGAAAGGAACATAGTGAGGAAATCATGAACCAAAGAAAGACTGAAAATCAACTGGGAAAACTCCAAATTCTGCGTCTTCTTAGTGCTAGGATTAAAGCTCTTTACCACCATACCAAGACCTAGACTATCCTTTAATTACTTTTCATATATTGGAAGCTTAGGTGGGTGAGGTCTTACCATGAGGTCACCACTACCTGTATTTCACTTAATATCAGGCTTTTCTTTAATCTGTTTATTTCCTTGAACAGAGGACTTAGCTATATTCTACTACCTGTGCCCCCTTTCACATAAAATTGTACATTTTTTTTTCTATTTTTTCTTTCTTAGTTTGCTCCTTTCACTATAATCTGACTAAGAGTGACCATTAAAAACAACACAACAGTGTCAATACTAGGCTATTTTGAAATTTTCTCTGTCCATGACATTAATCCAAAACCCTTCACTTTAGCCTCAAGGAGACATTTTGGATAAGGGCAAAAAGTATCCACCTTCTTCACTGAAATGTCACAAGAACAGGCTCTAGGCCACATACTAAAATTCTTTTCCTCTGAAAACTCTTGAGCCGCCCCTCCCCCCCAGTTCAAATAACCCTCAGCTCCATACCTTTCCATGTTCCTACTAGGATCCACAGTTACACTCCTACGCTCCATTGAAAACATTAAACTGTTTTTCTAATCCAAAGTCCCAACGTCCACATTCATCCAAACAAAATGATGGTCAGGCCTATCACAGCAATACCCCAGTCCTTGTCAACAACTTCTATCTTAGGGTCCCTATTGTTGTGAAGAGACCTGGTGACCATGGCCACTCTGATAAAGGAAAACATTTAATTGTGGCTGGATTATAGTTTCAGAGGTCTAGACTATTAACCTCATAGTGGGAAATATGGCAATATCCAAGTAGACATGGAGCTGGAGAAGAAGCTTGGGGTTTTGCATGTTAATCCACAAGCAGCAGAAGTGAACGTGACACTAGGCTTAGCTTGAGAACCAGAGATCTCAAAATCCTCCTCCAACAAGGTCACATCTACTACAACAAGGACATACCTCCTAATAGTGCAACTTCCTATGTATAAGCATTCAAACACATGAATCTATGAGGGCTACATCCATCAAAAACACCACAGTTAATGAGTGAAAAAACAAAGCAAAACAAAACAAAACAGGAATTGTATCATAACTCATGCCATGAAAGACAACACTATTTTATCAAAGTGGCCAGTTCACTATTTAAAGTCACACATCACTTTCATGGACAAAGAATATTCAGATATCTTGACAGTGATATGGAAATATAGGATTTATATATGATAGGATAAAAGGGTGGATTGTTGAACCTACTATTAAAGAACAACATACTTAAAATGTTTTACATTAGTATAAATTTTAGTTTATTGATACAAATTTAAAGTTAATTTTGTTATACTGTATATATATTTCTACTCTTGTTTAATGTATTATGTTTATGTAACTCATTTAAACTGTAATGGATAACTAAGAAATATAGATTAATAATTAGTCTTTTATGATAGTCAAACATAGTCATATTGAGTTTTCTAGATAAACATAGATATAATTCAATTAGGTAGGTAATCTTCAAACATTTCAAAGACCTACAGAATATGGCATTTAAAATGTTTTAAAAACTTAGACTTTCTGGACAGTGAGACACGTCTGCTCCTGGTATCACCCATTTACTTCAGAGTGAAAGATGGGCATCAAAGACACAACATATGGAGTTTATCTTCTTCTTGGCAAAAATAGCCAGTTGTTGTTGTTAATTGTCAGGAAAAGGGCTAAAGAAAGGAAATTATATTTAAGGTTATTGTTTGAGAAAAAAAAGAAAAAAGAAAAAAGGGGATATAGATAAAAAGGTAGATTATTGTATCTACTTTTTTTTGAATTTATTTTATTTTATTTTACAATATAATTCAACTTTACATATCAGCCATAAATTCCCCCTTTCTCCCTCCTCCCGTCCTGCCCCCATTTCCATCTCTGGGACCAGGGATGGATGGAATACAGGGACAAATGGCCAAACGAATAGAAACACATGAACTGTGAACCAATGGCTGAGGGGCCCCCAACTGGATCAGGCCCTTTGAATGGGTGAGACAGTTGATTGGCTTGATCTGTTTAAGAGGCATATTGTATCTACTTTTAAAGGACAACTACTAGATTTAAATACTTTACATTGTATTGGATTTTTATATATTGTATATAAATTATATATATAGATAGATATAGATAGATATTGATATTCTTAGAAAATATTGTATGTACATTTCTAATCTTGCTCAGGATATTGTACTTATATCATTCATTTAACAATGTAATGCAATTTTCTAATCTTTGATGTTATTATTACCAACTATTAGGATATAAAGAAATAGAAGTTAGTAGTTAGACATTACAATCAAACTTGTAGTCCTATTAGGTATGTTTTCAAGGTCAAGCAGAGATATATTTCAGATAGATAGGTCATCTTCAAACCCTTCTTAGAACTACAGAATATGGCATTTAAAATGTTTTAATAACATAGAATTTTTCTTTTTTTATGACTATGAGACATATCAACTCCTGGTAGCACCAGTCTACTTCAGAGAAGATATGAGCATTGAAGAAACTGAATATAGAATTAACTTTCATTGTGGCAAAAGTTAGCCACTGGGCAACAAAGTACCCTCACAATGACTGCTGACAGTATGCTATCCAAAATAGACAAACAGGGCACAAAACAAGCGACTTCCAATCCTTGTCAAGACAAGTGTGGTTGCAGCTTTGGCAACAGGTGTCCTCTGAGGCCAGGACAATATGGCACCATCACTGAAGTTGCTTTGCATCCAGAAAAGGTACAGTGCCTCTTTCTTCAAAGGCAGCCGAACAGGCAATGGACCTATGGCTTCTGGTGTGCAGTGGAACAGAGGCTGAAACAGTTATTCTTGAAAGAGTAGCTAGGCTGACAGAGTCTTAATAAAAAAGATGAAGCTACCCACAAGCCAAGAAGAATGAGAGGCTGAGATGAAACCACCCACAAGCCAAGAAAAATGGAAAGCTGAATTCCAAAAACACCAACAATTTCCGGAATTTAAAATCCTGCATAATGACAGGACACTGGCAGAATTCAAATTTATCTGGTACATGATATACTCGCACCTAACGTGAGATCGAACTGTCAACCTTGAATACATCCTGCTTCACAAATGAGTCTGTCAGATATGCTAAGCCTATAGGCTAGAGACGATGCCCCAAATGTTGCACGGAAACCTCGGGTGAGCGTCCAGGCAGCTGCCTGTTTCTGTCAACTCATGTTTTTTTGGAAGTCCTTTGTTTGCACTTCCTGTTTTACTAGGCAATATTGTTTTCTTCTTGGGTCTCTGAGGGAGTTGATGATTAGGTAGTTGTAGTAATAATTTTCCTTGTTAAGAAATTCAGAAAAGAAACTCACTAAGAGATGTTAAGTGTATAAATTCGAAAGACATTATAAGATAGTTCTCTGTTAGTAATATCAGTTAGGATAGAAAGTGAATCAGGTACGTTTTGGACTCACCAAAATAGGATAGATAATGGAATATTTTCTCTGAATTTTTCAAATGCAAATGGACTAGACATTGTTTATGTATTTATTACTTGTATATATTGTATATAGTTATTGTACTTATTGTAAATAGTTTTTTATATTAGTTATCTTTTTAAAATGTTTAATTTTTATTAGACAAAAAAGGAGAATGTGGTGATATATTATTTCTGCTGAAATGTGGTGATATTTTATTTGTATGTTAATAAATAAAGTTTGCCTGAAGAACAGAGGAAACAGCAAGTTGTTTTAAGTAAACACAAAAGTCAGGCAGTGGTAGCACATGCTCTTAATCTGATCACTTGGCAAGCAGGGTCTCTGTGTGTTCAAGGACACACTAGGAAACAGTATGACACATGCCTTTAATCAAGTACCAACCATAGAGACCTGGAGGTCTGTACAGACAAGCAGTGGCAAAGAAGTGAGGAAGCTGGGCTAAGATAGTCAATGAGAGGGCAGAACAACAAGGCAACAAAAGCCTCGGTAGACAGGAAGTTGTGACATTTTGGAAGTTGTAGAGCTGGAAAGGTAAGGTTGGTTAGCGGCTCTCAGTATTTCCCTGATCTCTAAGGCTTTCACCCTTATATCTGGCTCTGAGTTTTTATTTAATAAGACCTCTTACAAATTCGGCTACATGACAGTCTCTTGGCATTTTTTTGTGTCACTCCACATGACATGAATTTCTAGAGAAAAGTTGATTTATATTGAGGACAATGTGATATTAAAATAGGGGAGTGTTTTGTGGGACTTAGTAAATGATGTAACTAAACATGGAACATCAACATACTGAATATTTTGGCTAAAGAAAATGGGAAGGTCTTAGTCATAGCCTTTTTCAAATTTCCCTCTTAAATATCTTCAACTGTCTCTCAAACAATATTCAAAATCCAGAACTCCCATTGCTGGGGAAAACCATAGGATTTAAGACCTCTTCCCAAAAAGTATATCTTAAAAATTAGAAATAATGCTACATCCTTCCCTTCCTTGTTCCATAATAGACCATAAGATTCTCAGTACACAGAAGTTCTGCCTTACATACAAAGGCAAATGGAATGCTGCACTCAGAGGCTAAGAAAAATCTAATCAGGCTTTACTCATCTTTTCTAATATACTACCATTACATAATGACCTTTCATCCAATACCATTTCTGCAGAGTTATCAATTCTACACAGAATATATATTCTTAAATAGATATTTTTTTTTGTTTCTTTTGGATTGTTATTTCTGAAGACTTTTGTGTCACATAAAGTTTGCTTAACTAAACATAGTATGCTTAACAGTTAACTTGTTCCATTATTACAATCCTTGGTCTAACCCTGCCAATTAAGAAGGAAAGCCATATCTTTCTGTGACTAAAGTATCATTTAAAAAATAGACAAAATATTAATCACAGTGAGAACGAGAAATAATGTAAATATCTTTTTATCAGATCAACAGTATAAGCAAAGTTTCTTACTTTAAGAAAAGGAGCCCTTCTACCCCCACCCCTACCGGGAAGGGCCCCCTTCCCCAAGATC
>CABHPP010129089.1:0-29908 GCA_902168425.1 Peromyscus attwateri | reverse complement strand
TGTGTGTGTGTGTGTGTGTGTGTGTGTGTGTGTGTGTGTGTGTGTGTATGGTGTGCATGTGCATGTGCGTGCCCTGTGCTGGGTGGAGATCAAACCCAAGTCTGAGTTTATGTGAGGCAAGCACTCGGCCCCTGAGCCATAGCCTACCTTAGCCTGCCTGGTGATGAAGGACTCTTGTCACCTGGCTCAGGTGAGATGTTCCTAATGTTCAATCCGGTGTCCATTTAAGGAGAAAACACACGCTCTTTAGAAGAGCTGCAGTACACAGCACACTGTGTGACTGTCACACTTGGGCTTACTGGAAGGGGAAGGTCTGAGAAATCCCCAGTGTCCTTATCTGTTTATGGACTCCTGCCTGCCCTCCTGGGTCACTTTCCTGTGCATCAGCCAGTGGAGGAGTGTGGTAGTTCTCTCCAGGGAGCACCATGCCCACGGCAATGTTGTAAATGACCCTTGCCAGTGGCGTTATGTACTGTATATTCTTATATTAGTAACTCTGAGTTTATTAAGCACCCACTCGGTACCATGGCGTTTGCAGAAACCATCAAGCTTATTGGTGCCATCTTCAAAGATTTTCAGTCTAATTGAGGGGCGGGCTGGACCCAAGAGCCGTTAAGTGCTGAGTGGTGTAGGACATCTATCTACTGTGCCCACCCCCGGCGAGATAGTTAGGAAAATGGGGGGAGGGATTGCTGCTTTTTTTAAGCCTTTGAAATATGGAGACTGGGGTGATTTGGAATATTAGGTGTTTGCACATAATGAGCCAAATGTGTCTCCATATTGCTCCATGTCCCCGCTCTCCAAATGTGATGCTTTGGAATTATAGAAGAGGGAGATATTTATGTCATACCAAGCCAGCCCCCGCATCTGAATCACACAGGGGCATTTTGTCAGAGAATCTTACCAAATGGCTCAAACAAAATGAACTATTTGGGAATAATTTTTGTCTTAGCTGTTTAGAAGAAAGTTGAGATGATGAAGACTTCTAAAAGTGAGTGTTATGTGTTACAGCTGTGATGGGGACAGAGTGGGGGACGAACCAAAACTAAGGGTTATAAAAGAGCCTTACGGAACCCCACTAGTTTGTAAGCCTATTAAAATAGTCTAATGGATTTTGAAGCAAAGTAACTCATATTAGTAAATGATGCTTCTCTCAAGACATGGGCCATTAAATGAAAATCTCAGCGCCAGGTAACTTCCCTACAAGTTACTGGTCAGAGGGGTCCTGGAGACCCCCAAACAGCATAGGCTAGTGCCATGGCTCTTGGCTGCCCACTGTAACTAGATGGTAAGGCATTATTGCTGAATATACTTCATACTTTGGTTATTAGAAATAGAGAAATCAATCTCAAACTGACCAAGACAATTTCCATGCTGGCCAGCTTTCATAGTGCCAGAAAGAGCTGTGTAGGCTGCTAAGGTAACAGACATCAGTGGTCTTATCCAGCACCGACCCTGCATGCTACAATATAGACCTAGATGTTCCCACTGGTGTAATAGTAGCAAGACTGTTTATGGTGGTAACCAAGTATTGTCTCGATTGGATTTGAGGCTTCCTTCACAGGAGTGATGTCTTGCCTGGTAATGTAAACATGGTCAAAATCCATGACTAGAGAAGCCATAGGTCTTAGTGTATAACTGTTGATGTTGTTTTTCTGAATGGTCACATTGTCAAACTACCTTCTAAATATTTATGTTTATATCCATATATCTGTGCTGCTCCCAGCCTTGGTCAGAGAAGCATGTTATTGCAGTGGGTAGTAGTTAATGGAGAGACCCTTTACTGTTCAAAGCGCTGAGAAGAACTGTGAGTGCTTAGCCATAGATGGACCATCCATCCCGTACTCCCACACCCCTCGCAAGGCTAGGGGACATCACAAAAGAGGGAGCAGAAAGAATGTAGAAGAGTACCATGCAATGTCGTCCCCAGGCCATGACAACGATTGCACATGAGAACTCACCAAAGCAGTGAGAACCAGCACAGAAAGGAAGGAGCTCCCCGGGTCCCACCACCAGCTGGCAAGTTCTTGTGAGAAGGAGAACCACTTTTCTTTATGAGTTTGGCCACTGGTAGGTTCTCTATGGCCCAGGGGATGAACCCATGCCCACATGCATGTGAGCAGCATTAATTAGACTCAGTGGGTTTAAAAGTAAGTATTTAGGGAAGACATGAAGTTGGGAAGGAGATGAGATGTGGAGTCTTGGGGGAAATTGGAAGTGAGCAAAGGGTGGATATGACCAAGATGTATTGTTCCGTGTATGAAATTTCCAAAGAATACAATTTGTTTTTAATGAGTGAAGCTTTGCTCTCTGCTGACCACTCTCCATGAGTTTTCTAAGCCTAGGTGATGAGGCTTACTGAATCATAAAGTATTTATCAAGCCTCTACTGAGTGGAGAAATCAGGACATCAAAGATTAAAAAAACAAAAACAAACAAACAAAAAACAACAACAAAAAAACCCAGCTGCTCCACACCCCAAACCTCAAAGTCCAAGAGAGTAATGTGTACAGACCAAATTGTGAGTAGGTAGGGAAGCGTGCTGGCTGCCCAGGGAAAGGAAAGATTTCTTATGACCAAGGTGCTGGTCAAGGTTGCCGGTGTTGGGAGGGGGGAGGCAGAGGGCTCACATTCCCCCTGGAGACCGTGCAGAGCATGAGGTATGGCAACTGGGGACATGTGGCAAGGATGGTAGGAAGGGCTTTGTGGTATTATCATGACTTGATTTTTCTGGAAAACAAACATTTGAGAATTAGATTTGTTTGTTTTTCAAGACAGGGTTTCTCTGTGTAGCCCTCACTGTCCCAGAACTCAACTTTGTAGACCAGACTGCCCTTGAAATCACAGAGATCTACTTGCCTCTGCCTCTGCACCACCACTGCCCGGCTGAGAACTAGATTTTTTTAAAATAATTGCCAGGTGGTGGTGGTGCATGCCTTTAATCCCAGCGCTCGGGAGGCAGAGGCAGGCAGATCTCCGTGAGTTTGAGGCCAGCCTGGTCTACATAGTGAGTTCCAGTAAACAGCCAGGGCTACACACAGAAACCCTGTTTTGAAAAACCAAAATAAAATAAGATGTATATTGGCCTCAGCTCAAACATGTGCCATGTGTTGTCTAAGTAAAACATCTTTGCATAAAAAGAACTTTGTGCTGGGCTGGAGAGATAGCTCAGTCAGTAAAGCAAGCAGAAGGGATTGCGTTTGACCCCCAGAACCCACATATAAAAAGCCGTGTGTGGTATTGTGTGGTTGAAGTAACAAAGCTGGAGAGGTAGAGACAAGCAGACCCCCATTGCTTGCTGGCCAGCCATCTTAGCCTATTTGGTAAGTTCCGGGCTAGTGAGGGACTCATTTTTTTTTTTAATGTCATTAAAAAAAATAATAAAGTGGCTAGCACCTGAGGAACCACACCTGAGATTGTTCTCTGATTACTCAGCTTGTTGGTGATATTAGAAGGATAGACCAAGTTCTACAGATTTATCATTATTTCTGCTAGTATTTTGTAGTCATGTGTAGATCTGAGCAGCTGGCAATAAGTAGCTATCTGCAATAAGTAGCTATCTGCAGTATTGTACTGCAAGCAGTCCAGAGAATGGTGCTGTGATAGATTGTTGATGTCTGCCAAGGACAGGCAATGGGAGGCGAGTGGTGCCAGGTGTTGTCCTTTTGCCTCACCTTTTCTTGTGATAAAAATGAGGCCTCTCCTAAAGCAGAAGCTGTGGTTGGTGGTGACTTTAAAATGAAATCCCAAATATATTCATTCAATTGGATATTCTTTACTGTAGTCTAACACATGCGTCCTGTGTTGTGAACACAAAACTGGCTCTTACTAGATTCCAGCTCTTGGAGAGAAACCCTGTCAGTAAGGAAGGAACCTGCCTTAAACACCAAATAGCTTGTAACAGGAAAGGAAAATGTGAATACAGTTAACAGAAGATTTAAGCTCTGTGGTGCATTTGTTCTGCCTGGCTAAGCTATTTTTAGATTAAAGTTAAAATAGAAGCTAATTTAATACCTTTATAGTTGCTAATGCACCAAGGTGATTTTAGACTTATAAAGGCATTAAAATACGACCTGTATTTTTGCTGAGTTTAAAAATACAGGCAAACGAAGATGTAATTTGGGGTTTTGATAATTTCATTATTTCTTAAAATCGTCGCATTCAACTCCAAATTCAAAAGACCTTCCAGGATGATCCCTGGAACACTGTGACTTTGCTCCAGAGTGTGACAGGCCAGTCTGCAGGTGCGTGTCTTACCCTGGTATCAAGATGGTTGGAGGAAAAGTTGGGAGGTGACTAAGTACAAGCCAACAGATAGACAGGTCACATTTATTGGCAACAGAGATCAATATGTCTGTGAGAGTAAATTGTCTATATTAGTGGCCGCCCTCTAGCCCACAGCCCACCAGCCTGCCCACCCGCCAGGGCAAACGTAGAGTCCACTAGCCAGCTGGTTCATGTCACTTATCCCCCTTCATTTCTTCATTCTTCGTGCCGAAGCCGGTTTCTTTAGTCTCTTGCTACACGTTATTTCCAGTGATTCCTGATGCTCCTGGTTGAGTTCTGTACCCTCAGGGTAGTTCTGCACCGAGCTCCCTGCGGATAATAGAACATTGGATAACCGTCCTGCTGGCCCAGGCTTGTTCCGTTCTCTCCTGCTGTCTGTCTGTCAGCTGGGACATTCCTTGTTTCCCTGTCAGAGAGAGGACCTGCCTCCTCACACCCTGCGGAGTGACTGACAAGCCTGACAGCTGTCGCCTGAGAACAGGATGTCTGGGAGGATAAACCTAGGGCTTTTAGTTTGCTGGGCTTCATCAGGAGCCATCTCTCCATCAGGAGGAAGAGCAGGGAGCTGGGAGTTAGGTGGCCAGGCATCTCCTTGTGCCTTTACCGGTAACTCACCACAAACCAGAGCAAAGCCTTTCTCTACAGCTGTGCCTTCATCTGCTGGATGAGGGAGGGGCTGGATCACGCTCTGTCCGTGGCCCCAGCCTTGCAGTGCTCAGCTGGGGCACCTACGTAGAGGGACAGTGCAGTGTGGGGACGGACATTGCTATGGCGGCTGTGATGCCTGTGCGTGTGATCTACGTGGCGGTTAGCTGGCATTGACCGGTGTCACGTGGGCCCAGGGAGAGGAAAATAGAGGCTAGCCAGGCCCAAGATAGTCAGGGGACTGGGAGTGGGGTTGTGATGAGAATGCTTTGCCTTCCCCTCACATGATCTGAGGGACAGAGTTGGGGTGATACTGGTCCCTCAGTCTCTGTCTGTGGCTCCAGCTAGAAGCGGCACTGTGGCAGTCAGGAAGGACGAGCCATGTCTTTCTTACCTGTGCTTGGCTGCCTCTAAACAGCGGATGACAGTAGGAGGCTGGCTTCAGACCAAAACAGAAGATGCTGCTGCTTGAGTCAACTCTTGTCCGGGGATCTTCCAGGGAGCTTCCAAACCCCCTCATTTCTGTGGCGTGGACTTCTCAAGGGCCTGAGAGGGAGTCACAGCACTTGGTCCCATCTTGAAGAATTCTCAAATGGTTTCGTTTGCATTCTGGGAAAGGGCAAGGGTGCACTGGGGTGTGCTGATGGTAAATGACCCCATGTGGCCTGAGATGGAGCAACTTCTGATGTCTCCTTTTTCCCAGAGGGGAGCTATTCTGGAGCTTTCTCCTTCTCCTCTTCTTCTTCTTCTTGATTTTTTTTTATCTTATTTTTTAAGTATGAGTGTTCTGCCTGCATGTATGTATGTGCACTATGCAGATGCTTTGGTGTCCATGGAGGTCAGAAGAGGGCACTGGATACCCTGGAACTGGAGTTCCAGTAGGTTGTGAACCACCATGTGGGTGCTAGGAACAGAATCCAGGTCCTCTGCAAGAGCAAGTGCTCTTAACCTCTGAGCTGTTTCTCCAGCCCTACCCTTGGTTTCTCCACCCCAGTTACTCTCTGCTGGAGAGAATGGAAGCCTGTGCACGGGGCAGAGCCTTATGGGAACTCTTTCCTTTTGAGGGACTTGGATGAATATCTGTGTGGTCCATCGAAGATTTTGGGTTCTTTGTGACAGCATTGTTGAGATATGAAACAAGAAAATGAATATGTAACATGGCAGGAGCTACTTATAAAGGTTAATCTGAGCAACACCCATCTAAGGGAAGATTCAGAAGCTAACACGTGCATTAATGACATTGACATTGTAAATATTTCTGGTTTAGGTTTTTTTCCCCTTAACTAAACTTTGCAGCTGTCTAAAAAACAAAACAAAACAAAACAAAAAACCCTTAGGGCTCACAAACCTCCCAGAGTTGTTGAAACAGCCTGAACATTCAGAATTTCACATGAGGTAAAGCACATTGCAATGCCTAGAAATGCATGCATGAGTGAGGGTTGCCCTCAGTCGGGGAAGGTTTGCTTAGTGGTACAGGATGTGAAGCTCCTTCAGCTTGTTTTTCAGACAGCTGGACCCCAGGGATGCATTCCTGTCCTAGGCCATTCTACTTTAGGCCCTGTTTCTGCCCTCTAGACAGAGCACAGCCACTGTGTGGGGTGTGCAAGAGGGGCCGTGGAGAATGGAGCTAGAAAGAGAAGTTCCGGCTGGGTTGGAAGGTTCCTGGCTGCTTTGGGGAAGCTGGCTGCCTCCTTTACAGCACAGTGCTCTAAGCTCCAAGCCTCCTCCTGAGCCCTGTGGAGAGACAGTATGGAGACAGACGAGGAAGCCAGTGCAAAAGTACTTTGGAAAAACAACAGACCCTGCTCGTCATTTCCAACAGTGGAGGGGTAAGGGCTGAGACTGACAGTCCCTGTTGTGTGCCAGACACGGGGTGGAAACTCAAACACAGGACCTGCTTGAATACCCACAGCCTCCCAAGGGCTTCTGAGGGAGGGAACAGAGCCCCGGAGAGGGAAAGTAACTCAACTCCAAACTCAAGTCTGACTCATCTTTACAAGGAACTGTTGGAGCATATTCTAATTATGAACAAAATATGCATTCAGTGAGAAAACTGACACAACCTAGTGGGACAGTGAGCATTTCCAATGCAGAGTCCATGACCCAGACGTGACTTCAGCTGTCTCCCTGTCTTCCTTCTAGATATAAGTGATTCTTTTTTTTTTTTTTTTCAGAGCTGGGCACTGAACCCAGAGCCCCCATGCATGCTAGGTTCTACAACTATGCTAAACCTCCACCTGAGAGAATCTTCTTTGTAATGAAGATTAGGTTCTGCATGCACCACCTTGCAGCACATTGTCACTGGAGGAAGTGTGTGGGCAGTGTCATCAACAGCACCTGGGAGTATCTCAGAAATCAAGGGTCTCCGACCTCAGCCCAAACTGACTAAATCAGAATCCTTGTTCATCAGGCTCTTGGATGATGACACTCATGTCTGGAAGCACTGTTGTAATTTCCTGTGGGCATTTTCCTCTCCCATATTCACAACGTGACTTTCACTGGCTGTGTCTTGAGTCTCTTTATGGTTCACACCGATGAGTCCCTAGGATGTTCCCAATGTGGTGTTAAAAGGGGTTCTTGATTTGTCTCTATAGGACAAATGCCCCAGAAGAGAAATGGCTGACACATCAGGATGAGGTCTAAAAAAGGCTTTTGATACAGTCTGCCTGATTGCCAGCCCCACAGGGATGGAACTTGACCAATCCCTCAAGCTCTTGGCCAGTGCTTCTTGGCAGGTAGCTGCCATCCTAGGATAGATGCACACTTGGGGTGATGTACAAACTTGGATTTGAGCATCAGATTTTCAGTTACTGGCTCAGTGATCTTGGGCTAGTTGTCCAACCTCAAAGAACCTGTATCCTTCTCTCGTAGTATTGAGCTAAAGCTTTGAACCCCTGATGGGTGTGAGCTTTAGATGAGAGAGAATAGAAACTATCCAGGACCTGCTTCATTTGTGATAATCCTTCTAAATAAAGCAATCCCAGAGAGCCTAGGATGTTACTGTGGTTTGAATGTCCTCACCAAAACTCAAGTTGAAATTTAATCTCCACTGGGAGGCATTAAAAGATGAGCAGGCTGGGAAGTTGGTCTAGCAGATAACACACTTGCCTCAGAAACATGAAGATGGGAGTTTGGATCCCTGGAAACTCATATAAGTGCCAGGTGGGCGCGGCAGTCTGCCTGTAACCCCAGCACTCTGGAGACAGAGAGAGGGGATCCTTGAGACAAGTTGACAAGCTGGATAGCTAAACTAGCTGAATCTGCAAGCTCTGGGTTTGAATGAGAGACCCTTCTTCAATATATAAGTGATCAAGGAAGACACCAGACCTCAACCTCTGGTCTCCATGTATGCCTGTGTGTATGCATGCATGCACGTGCACACAAACACACACACACACACACACACACACACACACACACACACACACTCAGGTACCTGTATATGGAGTACCCAGGGGTCAGGGGATTTGGCTTCATCCGGCGTGGGATATCTGAAGGAAAAAAATCTACGTACACTCTGTTCTTATGTCTGTTAACTTTATTCCTCTAAGACAAAATTCTATCAATACAGCTATAGCTCCGTCAGGCATTTAAGGCAGGAATAACTCTAGATATACCAAGCTCTTTACTTGTCTACTTTATTTCTCTGGGATGAAATCCTGTCTATATAGCATCAGTTCTGTCCAGTTCCCCAGCTCATAGTCCTGCTAACGATTAAACTCTTAGGCTTCCAGCCTCATCTTCATCCTTTATATCCTCTTTCTCCATCTCTGCTGCTCTCTACTCCTGGCACTCAGAAAACTCTACCCGAGATCTGCTTACCCCCTATGGAACCTCTGTCTCTCTTGCCATGCCGTTCTGTCCATTTCCACAGAAAATGTCTGCCGCCTGCCCTTTCTTTCCATGGGCATGCGGTTCTCTGCCTCCTCAGGAATGTTATTCTGCCTCTCACCTTGATATGTAAAAACCTCTTTTGTTCTCAGTCAGTTGCTCTGGAGAGCCGCTAGGCCTCGGGTCAGGAGGTCTGGAGGAGCTTCATTTGCACAAGAAGCAAAAGCTTTGCATCTCCAGCCAGCTTGTCTCTTAGGCTCAGCTGGGGATTTAGTAACCTAGAAGTTCAGCGGGTCTGAAAATATTTGGGCATGCAAGAATTTCATAGTAGAAGACAGCTGGAGCGACCCTGAGAGGTGGCTCTGAGGCTAGGCGACTGTGCTGTGGTGTGTGAGGTGGCGAGTTCGGATCCCGACTGTCCGAAGACGTCACTAATCGATGATTGATCGATCACCGCATTGATCAATTAATAATCGGAAAAAAAAAAGCCGGGCGGTGGTGGCGCACGCCTTTAATCCCAGCACTCGGGAGGCAGAAGCAGGCGGATCTCTGTGAGTTCGAGGCCAGCCTGGTCTACCAAGTGAGTTCCAGGAGAGGCGCAAAGCTACACAGAGAAACCCTGTCTCGAAAAACCAAAAAAAAAAAAGACAGCTGGAATATTAAAGGCTGAATAGCACCAAATATTCATAATAAATGGCTTGCCTTTTGACAGACCCTTGGCCGGTCAAGGCATAGCTTTAATACACAGCTGAATCTCTATGATATATCCTTGTGGCCCACAAGACCTGTACACGTAAATATACAGACACATACCAACACACAGAGACATTTGAAAAATAAAAGGTACAGAGAAACAAATGGGCAGGCAAAGTCTTTAAGAATGAATTGGCCTATCCATGGCTTCTGTGAGTTACCTCCAGTGGGCCTGTTATAAAAGCCAGTTTGAGCCAGGTGTGGTGGCACATGCTTTTAATCCCAGCACTCCAAAGACAGAGGCAGGCAGATCTCTGTGAGTTCTAGGCCAGCTTGACCTATGGAGCAAGTTCCAGGACAGCTAGGACTATTACACAGAGAAACCCTGTCTCAAAATAAATAAATAAATAAATAAAAATAAACATAAAAACAAATGTCAGTTTGGCTCTGGCTTGTGTGTTCTTCTCACAGTGTGGTATTCTAGGCTGTTCAAGATTCTTCAGAGTCCACACCAAGAGCAACCCCCCAACCTTGAACCTCCCAGAAGAGCTACAAGCTAAATAAACCTTCATTCTTTATAAATTATCCAGTATGTAGTATTATTCAGTTATAAAAAGAGAAAATGGACTGAGACAGAGGTCCTATTATGAAAACATTAGATTTTTTTGCATAAAATATTTTCTGTTGCAGTTTATAAATCACATTTTGAAAGATACACATGAGTATTACTAGTCTTCATCCCAGAGATACATTGCTTAGATGTTGGAACAACACCAACAAGAGTAATTCCTGGATACTCTGGCTAAAAATGAGCAGCCATGTAAAATCTGCTTACTGCCTGGAGAGCATGCTGAGAGGTGGAGATGTGTGCTGAAGCTTGTGAGGGCTGCATCAGGACCTACCTCTCATCCTCCTTCCTGCTCTTCAGGAAAGCTTGATCCTTGGACGTGCAGAGGTACAAGATGCCCCACATCTCCTCCTGGGCCATTCTGTGCTGAGCACCATTCTGGATGCTAAACCACTGCAGTGATACAGCACTTTTGAGGTGCCTGAGAGAGGACAAGTCACACCTGAGCACAAGCAAGTGGCATAGTGGCCTGTCTTAGGGCTTTTATTGCTGTGAAGGAACACCATGACCATGACAACTCATAAATGAAAACATTGAATTCAGGTGGCTCGCTTACAGTTTCAGAGCTTCCATCCATTATGATCACGAAGGGGAGCATGGCGGCATGCAGGCAGACACCGTGCTGGAGCTGAGAGTGCTACATCTTGACTCAGAGGCCACAGGAAGTCGGCTGACTCTCACACTGAGGGAAGCTTGAGCGAAAGAGCCCTCCAAGCCCGCCCCACAGGGACGCACTTCCTCCAACAAGGCCACACCTCCTAATAGTGCCACTCCTCTTTGGAGATCATTTTCTTTCAAACCAGCACACGGCCCCCTAAACTCAGGCTGCCTGGCTCCACAGGGTGGAATTGCCAATGAAGATGTCACGTGGTCTGGCCTCTTTGCGAACTCTTACTGCTCCTTAGGAGCGGCAGCCCTGAGGTCCTGTCCCTGTCACTTTCTGTTACACCGGCTCCTGAGTTGCTCCCGGGACGTAGGGACTGTCCGTCAGCTTCTTGTCCCTCTCCCCAAGAGAAGGCAGGATGCGTGGCAGCAGCGGTCCTGCAGACTCCAACCCCACATAAAAGAAGAGGGGTATAGATGGCCACCAGAGCCCCCCCCGGTGCCCACTGCCTTTTGCCGTCATTAACTGTTCTCGTCACGTTTTGTCTTCAGAGTGTAAACTGCTGGGCAAGAGTTCTGTATCGAGCAATTTGGGAAAGAAGAAGAAAAAAAAAAAGGACTTTTTTAGAACCACCCTCAGAAGTCATAGTGCTGCCTGGATTTTAATAATACAGAGTCACACCCCACACTCATTAGTTGCCTAGCACCTTCTGTCAACGCTTGACATGTTGCTTAGAAACTGCTGACTGTAGCAGCCCGCGGCGGCGGCCGGCAGGCAGTCGGGCTCTGCTGAACTTGAGTCAGGTGGCCTTGCCAGGCTGGTTGCTGGAGTCTATTATTTTGAAGTGACAGCTGCAGGTAGGCAGAGAGGAGGCTATCACTAAGTTCTTGGCTTTGTCACAGGGAGAGGCAGAGATCCCAGCCGGAGAGGCTGGTGTTTGGTGACTTCTTGGGTGGGTGTGGCCTTGCCCCTTCCAGGTGTGGTCTACCAAGGGCAGGCGGGGAAATGCTTCCAGGGACACAAGGAACGTGGTTAGCCTGTGCACAGATACAAGCAGCATTTGGGAAGCCCCAGGGAAAGCAGTTCGAAAATGTGTGGGGCCCAAGGAGTCCTGATAAGCTTCAAAGATAAAACTAAAAAGAGGGGAAGCCGGTAGGCAGCATGTAGGGGTGGAGATGAGCATGCCGCCGCCCCATCCCACCTCCCCTCGCTCTGCAGAGTGGACCTGGTGGGGTAGGAAGGGCTGAGGTGCGAGAATGGGGGTGCTTCAATTCTGAGTATGTTTTAGATTTTTCTCCGCATTAGATCTCTTTTCTTCCCAGGCTCTGACCTTCCTCACATGGAGAGTTGTTAGGGTCAGAGCCTGGGCCATTAGCCCTGACAGGCTAGGCCGGGACACCCTGTCCTCAATCAGCCAACTGAAGAGATAAGTTAATGAAGAAAACTGGAGAGAGGAGTGTGTTCCTCGTGGCCACGCAGGGAAGAACACAGAGATCCAGTCATCTAGCCCCTCCCAAAGCCCCTCTTCAGGGTCCTGATAGGAGATGTAGGTTTAAGTGGAGGACCAGGGGTATGCATAACTAAGCAGTCTTGGCCAGGGTGTGACCCCCCTGCCCGTCACTGAGCTGGCATTGTCTGAGCTTCATTCTCTCCTTCAAGGTGATCTGAGTTGTCAGAACTGTGAAATCTCCTCTGGAAGACAAATTCCTCCTCTGCTTGGCTTCAGCCTTCTCCTTCCCTGGGTGTGAGACTCCTGGAGGAATTCCGGTGTCCTGGGGAAAGTTGTTGCAATAGTCTGATAGCCAAGGGGAGGAGCCAAGTGTCGGTCCTGACCTCAACCTCTGCCCCTTCCCTGGGGAGCACAGGGAGACTGTGCCGGAGCTGGTTATGTTTTGTTATCTGTGGTGCAGAAGGGACCCAGTCACCGTGAGGCAGGTGACAACCACTCCAGACCAACTCCCTGAGGAGTTAGGCCACCCCCACTCCCGGCCCTCGGGAGAAGGAAGTGCTTGTTCTTCTCAGAAAGCTCTAACTGCCCTGTGCCTGCACACCTGTCCAAGGAGCTCCGGAGCACCGCCTGCTTGGCAGAAACCCCACTTCCTCATGGCGCAGAGGAGTTGCTGGGGGAACAGGGACAAGAATGTGTGCCCAGTGACCAGTGGTGTCCAGAGAGCCCTGAGCCCCTCGCGGGTGGACAGGGAGGCCCTCGCTTCTCCCTGCTGCTAGTTTCCAGAAGGATGAGAGAGCCAGAGGCTCGCTGCACGCTCAGGAAGATGGCTGCCTTTTACCAATGCGTCAGGCCTGACCCCAGGTGCGCCCCTGAGAGCAAGGTGGTGAGGTGGGGGTGAGTCCAGAGAGGCAGGCCACTTGGTCATTGCCAGGGCCTGGTTACTTACCCTCCTTGAGACAGAGGCCAGACCTTCAGCACCCAGTGTCTCATGTTCCAGAACATTTTATCCTGTCTTCTCCAGTTGTGTGAATTTGGGAGCAAAATAATAATTTTCTGTGTTTCCTTTAACACACCTTCAGATACAAGAGGAAGAGGAAGGAAGGAGAGGGGGAGGAGGAGGAGGAGGAGGAGGAGAGGCAGAGCAGGCTAGGTAAACAGAGTGCTCTGTATTTTAATGTTTCATTCTTGTACCTGAGTCTACATGGCATACTTGATACCCTTGGAGTGGAGGGACAGGGAAGCCAGAGGTGGAGAGGAGAGGACATTGCAGTTACTACCTGAAGCTCAGCATTGAAGAGCTGGCTCCCAGCTGACAGACACAGCCATGGGTGACACTCTGCCTGTGCTCCTGGGCACATAGCCACCTCCTCCAGCCCACTGACCTCATCCCTGAAGGGTGTTCGGCTCTCAGCGCCTTGTAATTCTGTGCACTGGGTGCAGGGGGAAGCGTAGCTATATGGCTGGTTTAAATTCACTTGCTTAGCATAAGTAAAGACATTGTATGTCTCATACCCTAGTTGGAAAATTCCTGGTATGGCAACCTCCATAGGGCCCGGGAGACTACATCTGCCATCCCTCGGGCTGGAAGGGTGGTCTTGAGAAGTTGGTCTTTGGAAGGGACCCACTTGCCATTGAGGATTTTAGTCAGAGAGTCTAGCCCGTAAGCCTTGTTGTTGTTGTTGTTGTTGTTGTTGTTTTTCTGTTGCTACAGAGGAATAATGACCCAACAACAAAGAAAAGCCTCTGTGTGTATGAGCTTCATCTTTGCTACTATTTCATAAGGAGTTTACTGATAGTTGCTTAACCTCTATGCCCAATTCTGCCTGTTCTGAATGGTCCGGGGTAGCACGGTGACTTGTCTTGCTGATGGGCTTTGGATCATGTTTTCCTACATAATTCTCAGCTATGCATCTGCTAAGAGTCATGTATGTAATATTCTGGGAAACTCAAGCATTCATTTCGGCCTATGTGTGACTAAGCGGTGTATTGCCTGAACACACTCAGAAAGTTAAAGACAAGCCAGCTTGTGAAGTTGTCCCTTGTGCCCAGATCCCAGGATCCTGTCTGTCACACATGTGTTCAGCAGTCAGCACCTGGTACGGCTGACATCTGGAGACTGGAAGTTTTCAAGTTAAAGACATCTTTGCAAGACACACCCCAGCATTAGCATGGATTTATATTCTATTTCCCCAAGAATTATGCAAATAGAATTTCTAAAATGAGGTTGTAAAGTTTGAAGCTCTGTGCTTAGCTATGTTTGAAGTAATGATTTGGTCAGAAATCTGAAATATATATATATATATATTTTCTATGCTAATAACCTGAAAATGTCTAAACTAATGTTTTCACCCCTGGTTTTGTGGAAGTTGTCATATATTGTCGTTCAAGAAGTGAATTTCACTCCGGTGTGTTTGTGTGGTAGAGGTTGCTGGTACACATGGACTCCTGTGCATATGAGCGTCTGCTGGACTGGTCATGTGAATTCCACCGAGGAACTTAAGTTGCCTGTTTATAGGGTCTCTCCAAATACCACCAAATCAACGTTTATGCATTTTTCAGAAAACAGCAGTCTGTCTTACATAAGATCCTATTTGTGTGCTCGTAAACGATGCTGTCTGTTTTGTGAGAGGCGGAGATGTCGTGTTTACTTTGCAAAGAAACACTCCCAAGAGTTGTGGCCCGATGGCTCATTCTCTCTCTCTGCCTTTGCTGTCCCTGCCCTGACCACAGCTGAAAGGAGGCCCGGGGAGGAGCAAAGCCTCTAAACCAGGCCTGCTTCTGCCCCCATATTCCTTTGCTCTCTCCCAGCAGTCCCTCCGAGCCCACCAGGCTTCAGCTCTGTGTGACTGTGGTGTGAGAGAAAACAGGGATACCTCTCAAGCTAACTGTGATGCAGTCAAGCACAGTCACAGATTCTAAAGTCTGTCCCACAAATCCGGGAATGCTGGGTGGCCTTGTAGGTGGCTTTGGCAGTAGAATTGTCAATGGGATGTGCATGCCATCTCATTTTTAATAGGAAATTTAATAGGAATTTCTCTAGTGAATGTTACTGAGAAGTGGCTCATTCATTCACTCATTCATTCATTCATTGAAGTGTTTCTGGTGCCCCTGTGTTGTGGTGGTGCCCTACTAGTACCTAACCTAGTCTTTTTTTTTTTTTTTTCATAGTTACTTTCCAATTTATATACTTAGCAAGAAAGGGGGTGGTATTTCCAGGCCAAGCTTTATTATTATTATTTAAGATGGGCATTAAATAAAAGATATTAGGAAGCTTCAGCACTGACGAGCCATCCAGTTCTCTTCTCTGTTCAGTGCAGGCTCTAACCGCAGTAGCTGGGTGTCACCCCATGTGAGCCCCTTGCTTAGGACCCCCCCCATTGGTGTAGGTCTATCACTGCCTCCTCCTCTTCCTGACATACAGGTAGGTAGAGGAAGGGTCACAAACAGCAAGGTATCTGCTTCAGAACAGGCAGGCATCTGTCACTGTTAGAGAGAGATGTAGGCTGCAGTGACATCCAGTCCCAATGTCACTGCCTCTGTTCCGTGGGTACAGCCGTCCAGTTCCTCTGCTCCCGAGGATAATAATATCATTAAGCAGCAAGCTGGCACTGTTTCTCGTCAGAGATTTCTCACAAGAACTTTGTGAGAATTGCACATTCCATTTGCCTCAATAATGTGGAACTTATTTTGCTAAAAAAAAAAGGAGAAGGCAGATCCTCGCATGACTCACTAGAGAACAATAGTTGAAGTCATCATTTATTTTTGTCTTTTTCTTTCCCCCCGAGAAGGAGAGATTGGCGAAGCGTACGGGCTATGGGAGCAGGTGTATACATCTGCAAGCGGGCACCAGGTCGGGCAGTCGCACCAGCACATCAGCACCCAGGAGGTCTGCTTTGTGAGCGGAAGGGTGCGGGGGGCTCCTGCAGGCTGTTGAAGGAAATGCTGGTTCACCTTGAGGGGCCTATGAGCCTTCCAAAAGTAGTCAAAGCTGAAGTCTGAAGGATGAGGAGGGTCAGTGAGACCACGGTGGAGCTGGAGGCAGGAAACCTGGTATCCCATCAGAGGGGACAACGTCTGTAAAGATGCTGGCCTGGAAGGATACGGGTATCTGGGATGAGGAGAGCAGGATTGAGGTGTGGACTTATGATGTCTGTATAGGGGCCTCTGATTGGAATCCAGCCTGCCACCTCCTGATGATATTTGGAGTTCCCCACATTTATATCACTTCCTGTTCCTGGCTACATCTCACGTTGTATCATCTTTCCTCTCGTAGCTGTTTTTAAAATTGTGTGTGTGAGAGAGAGTGAGAGTGCATGTGTGTGTGATTATGTGTGAGTGCATGTGTGTGTGAGTGTGTGAGCATGTGTGTACGTGTGTGTGTGTGTGTGTGTGTGTGTGTGTGTGTGTGTGTGTGTGGTATATGCATGTTTGTGCAGTACCCTTGGAGACCAGAAGAGGTGTCAGATCCCCTGGGGCTGAAGTCCCAGGCAGTTGTAAGTTGTCTGATAGGGTCCTGGCAACCTAACTCACAAGAGCAGGGAGCACTCATAACCACCGAGCCATCTCTCCAGTCCCACTTAGTACTTGTTTTAACATGAGTTTGTGGGAGACAAATTGTGTTAGGTTCTCTTTCCGAAAAAAATGCCTTTCCTTCATCCTTATCCCCCTCTGCCAGTGAATGACTTTGTTGACGTAATAGACATACCGCAATGTTAGCCTTTCTACACAATACAGCCAGTGGGTTTTAACAGCTGCACTTACGTGAACATGATCTGATTTTAGAACTTTTTAAACTCCCCAAAAGAAACCTTACGCCCATTAGCAGTGACTAACCCCTCCTTCCCATGATGCTCCTCTTCCCACTGTGGGCAATCCTTGGTCTGTTTTGTGTTTCTGTGTGATCTTTTACAGCGTTTAAAGGAATGCTTTGGATAAAGGCTTATAACTAACTTGAACAGAATTTAATAGTGTTCTAATAATATTTCACTCCCATTCTAGTGCCACAAGGGAAGGGTGGGTCCCTCTCATCTGTCTTAATTTCTCTCTTGCTGACTTAAGGATGTTTCATCTTTGTCTTCCAGTAGTTTGATTATAATGTGTGTCTTGTTTTTGGACTGAATTCCCCCTACTTGGTTTTAACTTAGCTTCTAAGGTGTTTCTATCTGTTCCTTTCATCAAACTTAGGGAGTTTTCACCAGCTCCTCTGTGCTTTGTTGGCTTTTATTCCATCTTTTTTTTTTTTTCTTTCTCTTCTTTAGATTCACTAATTTGCGTCGTCCTGATTTCAAGCTTGTTGATTCTTCGGCCTGTTCAGTTCTGCCTTTGAAGGCGTCTAGTCGGTTTTCCACTTCCTTCCTTGTACTTTTCATTCCCAGGATTTCTTTTTTGTCTTCCTCCTCAGGTTGTCTGTTGATATTTCAATATTGTTCACACATTGTTTCCTTGATATTCTCCACATCTCTCGTAGCTTTTTGAGCCTTGTTAAGACAGTTGTTTAAAACCTTGTCTTAGTATAGCCGCATCAGGTCTTTTTCAGAGGCATGTTCAGTTGGTTTATTTTATTTTATTTTTCTTTACTTTTATCCTGCGAATGAGCCATCTTTTTCTGTCCTTTGCATCCCCTCTGATCTTGTTGCTGTTGTTACTGACAATTGGACAGTACAGTCTAATAATGTAGTAATTCTAGAACTCGGAGTCTCTCTTTCC
Source organism: Peromyscus attwateri (assembly GCA_902168425.1). Lineage (NCBI taxonomy): Eukaryota > Metazoa > Chordata > Mammalia > Rodentia > Cricetidae > Peromyscus > Peromyscus attwateri. The sequence continues at coordinate 12,065 of CABHPP010129089.1, read as the reverse complement.
TCAAGGTTTGCTGGGGTTGCTGTTGTTTGTTGGTTTTTACTTTGCTTTGTTTTGCCACTATTAGTCATCTGATTGATTGCTGGCGGCTGCCTGTGCTGATGATCAGTGTGGCTGCACAGTGACTAATTTCACTGATCTGTGGATGGTTTTGAAGGACCCAGTCTTGAAGGTCTATCTCTCAGCAGGGCAAAGAGAAGCGTGGAGGGGTGGGGAAGGGTGCAGGCACACTCAGTCCTTGGGAATTTATCTGGTTGCTGGAAAGGGTCTTGCAAATGTGAGGGGAGGTACCACAGCGGCCTCTGCCTCCTTGTCTGCCTCGTTGGGATCCAAAGCAGTAGCCAAAGCAGAGATCCTCAGGGTGAAGGACAGAGTCCTCTTGGCGCTTTCTGGATCTTGCCAGCTATGTGCAGGATGCTCCTGACACATGCATTACGTGCCATCGGGCTGGGGACCCGGCACTGAGTAGGTGCCACTCTGCTAAGAGCAGAACTTGGTTGAAATTAGCTGGATTTGCTGTCCACAGCTCTTGGAAGTTGTAAGCCTTTATTAGAATCCAGATCCAGAATAGTTACCTCAGACAGATTCGGCCTGTTGTAATTGCTCTCCTCTTTCTCTGCTGTCTTCTCAGAATCCTCTACGGCTCTATGGCTTTCTTTCCCTTTTACTTGATGCCTAGGACTGGAGTTGCAACCATGTGGTAATTTTATGTTTGACGTATGGAGGAGCTGCCAAACTTTTCCAAAGCCACTGCGACATTTTCCATTTCATCGGCAATGAATTAATGTTCCAGTTTTTTTCACAGACTTTCACACATGTATTGTCCATGTCTTTGATTACAGCCGTTCTAATGAGGAGGCGGTACCTCGCTGTGGTTTTGACTCATGTTTTGACTAATGACTAGTGCCATTAAGGATATTTTCATGTGCCTCCTCTGCAAGTTCCTGTTCAAACCCTTTGTTTTTAAATGAAATGGTCTGAATAGACTTGTGTAAGAATTATTTATATAGGTTGTATATAAATTATTTATATATCTTATATATATTCTCTTATCAGATAACTGATTGGCAGGTACTTTCTCTTACCTTCTCAGTTGTTTAGTCCTTGGAAACAAAAAGCATATCATTTTGATGAAGTCAAAACTTATTACTCTGCCCTTTTTGTGTGTTGGACATCACATCTGAGTAATTATTGCCCAGCACAAGATTAGAGACTTACCCCTGTTTTCTTCTAAGAAGTTCATATGCACTTTTGGGACTTATATTTAGCTCTGTGATCCCCTGTGTGTGATGTTATATATGTTGTGAGGTAGGAGTACAGATTACATTTTTGCACAATTTGTTGAAAAGATTGTCCTTTCCACATTGAATTACCTTGACATCCTTGTTAAAAAAAAAGTTGGCTATCATAGTATGCATTTACATTTGGCTCCAATTTCTAATCTCTGGGTCTATATCTGTTTGTCAGTTCAATGAAATCTTATTACAGTAGCTTTGTAAATTTTTGAAGGGGTGTGTGCCTGTGTGTGTGTGTATGTGTGTGTGCGTGTGTGTGTGTGTGTGTGTGTGCCCATGTGTAGGGTGTCTATGCCACCTATGCCTTTTTCTGAAATTAATATAGAGCCATTATCTTGGTCAGCTCAAAATATTGTTTAATTTCCATGTAGTTATGTTTTTATATCTGCCTTCCCTACTTTTTGTTAGAAAACATAACTTTATTCTACTCTGGCCCTTTTAAGTGGATGTAGACTTGTTAGGACCTTCGTTGTGTGTCCTGGAGAGTCTTTCCTGTGATCTGCAGGAGGCTGTGTGTTCAGTTGCTATGTTTTCTGTTGCCAGGTGGGGCAATGTGTAGATTCCTGATCAGTCTAGTTAATGTTGTTCGTCAAGTCTTTTATATCCTGTTGACACACTGCCTGTTTGTTCTATCAATTATTAAAAGTCAGGTACTGACCTGCACATCCACGTTTAGTGTAGCACTTTTATGTCACCTAGGTGCCAATCAACAGGTGGGTTGAGGGGGGTGTATTTGTGTGTGTGTGTGTGTGTATCATACATATGTGTTTTATACATACCATTATCGTATATATGTATTTTAACACACACCATTAAGAAGAGCAAAGTCACATTGTTTGCACAAAAATTGATGTAACTGAAGCTTATTGCAAGAAATAACATGAAAGATATATGTGGTGATGCATGTCTGTATTCCCAGCACTTGAGAAGTGAGGCAGGAAGATCAGGAGTTCAAAGCCAACCTCAATTATGTGCAAGTTCAATGCCAGCTTAGGCTACAAGAGACCTCACCCCCCACTCCCAATAAACACACACACACACACACACTCAAGTCAAGTACCATATGTTTTCTTTCATATGTAGATCTTTTTAAAAGGCATAGGAATAGGAGGAGGACCAGCGGGAGGGTGGAGTTGGTACGTACATGTGGCGGATGGCAGGGAAATTGATCACAGTGTCCTCTGTCCGTGTATTAAGTGTCTTCATGAAACCTGTTAGTCTGTACAATTAATATATACTAATAAAAGTGATTTATAGAAAGCCTGGTATTGAGGTTCCTAACTATGATTATTGAATTTTCTGTCTTTGAATTCATTTCTACCAGTTTGGACATCATGTCATGTAAGGCTGTATTAGGTCAATATATATTTCTTACGTTTTCCTGATATATAACAATTCATCGTAATAAATTCTCCCTCTTATCTCTAAGAATGTTTTTATTTTAACATTTATTTTGTCTATTATTAGCATAGCCACTGTTGATTGTAGGAGATGGCATTTTATCTTTAATTTATTTGTATTTGTGAGACTAAACTTTTTATTTATTTTAATTTAATTTTTATTTTATGTGTATAGGTTACTTGTCTGTATGAAATGTTTGTGCACCACTTGGGTGCCTGGTGCCCGAGGAGGCCAGAAGAGGGCGTCAGAGCCCCTGGACCTGGAGTTACAGATGGTTGTGAGCTTCCATGTGGATGCTGGGAACTGAATCTGAGAACTTTGGAAGAGCAGTCAGTGCTCCTCACCATTGAACCATCTCCCCAGCCCCTAAACATGCTTTTTTAATGTAGTCTGGTAATTTCTCCCTTGTGAGTGACTAAATCCATTTGCACTGAGCAGCATCACTGACATGGATAGATACATTATTTTTTCTCTCCTTTTCTTCAGTTTATTCAGTGAGTACTTTGTACCTCTATAACTTCATTCTTCTTTTTCTCTGAAGTGAGTATTGTCTAGCATGCCTCTGACTTCTGTATTGATTTTTACCTACATTTTCTTCAGTTATTTTTAGTGGTTGATCTGGGCCTTACAACACATATCCTAACATGCCAAAATCAGCTTTAGATTTATACCAGCTTAATTCTTTTATTTAACATATGCCTCTGTGTGTGTGTGTGTGTGTGTGTGTGTGTGTGTGTGTGTGAGTGAGATGTGTGCGAGTGTGTATTCATGTTCACATGTGTGGGAGCATATATGTGCAACGTGCATATGGAGTCCTGAGTTTGACACTGGAAATCTTCCTCCATCATTCTTTTTGTTTGTCTGTTTTGTTTTTCAAGACAAGGTTTCTGTGTATCCTTAGTTGTCCTGGATCGCTCTGTAGACCAGGCTGGCCTCGAACTCACAGAGATCTGCCTGGCTCTGCCTCCCGAGCACTGGGATTAAAGGTGTGCGCCACCACCGCCCCACTCCTCCGTCACGCTTTACCTCACTCATCTACAGGGTCTCAGTTGAACCCCAAGCTCCCCTGTACATCTAATCTATCTAGTCAGCTTGTTCCAGAGATCCTCTGCCTCTGCCTTCAGAGCACTGGGATTACAGGCAGCATCTGCACACATCCAGCATTTACATGGGCTTTGGAGACCCCAGGGCTCCGAACGCCATCTTCCCACTTACACATGGATTGATTTGCCGGTGGAGTCATCTCTGCAGACTGCCAGCTTCCTTCTTCAGAGCTCAGTTCCCTCCCTCTTTGTTATGCTATTATTGCTGTGTATATTGCATCTATATTTGCTATAAACCTAACAATCACAATATAATAAGAATCCTTTGTCTTTTAAAGGGGTTAAGAGGGGAAAAAAGGAACAAAAAATGAATCTATGGGGAAAAATGTACACACACACCCTTTATGGTATAGGAGATCAAGCCCAGGGCTTGTTGGGCCCCACCCCTAGCTGTCCCTCTCTTTCTGTTTGCTGTTTCGTGAGTCATTGTCATCATGCTTTCGTTTATTATTAATCGTGTATATCCGAGGCTGTGTGCATTGTCTCCGAGTGTTTGTGATAGCTGTGGTAAAGGCTTGTCTGCTCAGCCACGCCCGTGCCCTCTCACAGGTGGTTTCTGTTGCCTTCTCCTCCATGTGAGCCCGGCTTCCCTTTCTCAGTGGTGTGGGCTCACTGTAGTCTTCACACTGCCACCCCCAAATCCCTGCCTTTTCTCTTTGCTAATAACTTCCAACACCTTCTGTTGGCTCTCGTGACCAACTTTAAAAATCCAAAGGCCCGGAATTTTCCCATTTAATTTCTGGCCTGATTTACTGGTTGACCTTTTGCCTCATGTGCTGTATCATTGTTTCTCTAATATTTATCTGGATGCCCATACCATTCATCTTTATACTATTTGATACTGATTCAGAGAAGCCACTGTGTATGTCCTAAGAGCATTATTTTAAGCAACCATAATTATAAACATCATGAATATTTGGCTTTTGTCGTTTGCCTTAATGGCAGGTCCTACGGCATGTGTTGGGTCTACGCTGGAATAGTTCCTTGATCTTGCCCCCTGTCATTGCTGAGCTTCTCGTGGTGGGGCAGTTCATGTATATGATGTTTCCTGCCGGGTTTACCTGCCACCTCATCGTTGGCTACTGTCCTCTCTTCTTTTCAATATGTCCATTCAGGTCTATGGCCCAGCGTTGGAGGAGGGAAGTTTTTTAGTTAATTGGGTTCTGTGAGTTCTTTATGTGCTGGATGCAAGGGGGTTTGTTCTTCACTTTTTTTTTTTTTGCACATGCCTCCCCACCTGTGACTTTACTATTCATTTTTTAATGTCACTTTTTAATGAGCAGAAATATTTCATTTCAATAAAGAGCAAAATATACCTACCTTTCTTTCTTTCTTTCTTTCTTTCTTTCTTTCTTTCTTTCTTTCTTTCTTTCTTTCTTTCTTCCTTCCTTCCTTCCTTCCTTCCTTCCTTCCTTCCTTCCTTTCTTTCTTCCTTTCTTTCTTTCTTTCTTTCTTCCTTTCTTTCGTTTGTTTTTTTGAGACAGGGTTTCTCTGTGTAGCTTTGCGCCTTTCCTGGAGTTCACTTGGTAGCCCAGGCTGGCCTCAAACTCACAGAGATCCGCCTGGCTCTGCCTCCCGAGTGCTGGAATTAAAGGCGTGTGCCACCAGGTGTGCCACACGTGTGCCACCACCTGGCAAAAGTATACATTTCTTATGAGTTGTTAATGCACATCAAGATATTTGGGTTTATAGCATTATCAGGAAGGTAGATGCCTGAGCTTTCTTTTAGAAGTGTTATGCACGTTTCTCTTTTTTGTTTATTTCTACTTGCCACTTTATATCTCATCTCGTTCATTACTTTTTTCTTTTTATCCATTTTATTGTTGATTTCTTTGTGTGTAAGTGTGTATACATGCACATATATGCACCACAACCTGTATGTGGAGGTCAGAGGACAACTTGTGGAGTCAGTTCTCTCCTTCCACCGTGTTGGCCTGGGGATGGAACTCAGACTGTCAATCTAGGCATCAAATGCCTGTCACCGCTGAGCCGTCTCACTGGCCCTCCAGTAAGTTAGCTAAATGTTTCAGTGTTCCATTTTAATTAACGTACAGCTTTTTAGCTCAACTTCCTTGTATTAAATTCTGCAGTATTTATTCAGAGATCACAATATTACATTTTTTTAAAGACAGGTCTTACTATGTAGCCTTGGCTGTTCTACTATATATACTCACTATATAGGCCAGTCTGGCCTTGAACTCACAGAGATCCACCTGCCTCTGCCTCCAGAGTGCTGGGATTAAAGAAGTGTGCCACCACACTGGCTACAATATTAATTCCTTTTTTATTTAAAATGTAATTTTATGTGTATGTGTATTTTGCCTGTATGTATGCCTGTGTACCACATTCATGCCTAGTCCCTGTAGAGAGGCCAGAAGAGGCATCAGATCCCCTGACACTGGAGTTACAGAGGGTTGTGAGCCGCCATGTGGGTGCCAGGAGTCAAACCCCAGTCCTCTGGAAGGGCAGTCAGTGCTCTTAACCACTGAGCCATCTCTCCAGCCCCTTTGCTAATTCTTAATATATCATTGTCTGTATAGAGTTAATACTGAACCACTTCATGTAAAATGCAAGAACCTTTTGACAGTGTAGTCTCATTTACCGACACACCTAAAAGGCATAGTCTCATATCTACATACGTTGCTCACTTTATTTAGATTGTTGCACTCCTTTAGATAAATTTAGAGAAAGAAATTGAACATTTAGATTTTCCCATGTAGTTATCCTACCCACTGATTCTTGTTCTGCTTTCCTCCATATGAAAGAACTTCTTTGACATCCCAAAGCATGTCTTTTATGAACAAATTCTTTTTACCTAAATATTTATATCTACACATTTATTTATTTACATATGCTTCATTACTGACAGATTATTTTTCTAGACTAGAAGCCAGGTTCCTGGGTCATGGCGGGTTCTTTTTTAGGGTTTTGAAGATGCCATTCTGTCTCCTTGTCTTGCCTGTTGATGGCCGTTCATATCGCTGTCTGCCTGCATGAGCTCTATCAGTCTCCTTTGAGTGTTGTCAAGATTTTGTCTTCATCTTTCCTTTTAATACCGAGGTTGCATCCTCCACACTCTGGGGTCTATGATCTGCCCACATGTGAGCTAAGATTCTAACGTTTCCGACCGCATCCATACTTGTATTTATACAGTCTCTGAATTCCTTCTCTTCTCTTTTTCTTTCTCCCTTCTCTTTTCCTCCTGCCCTTCTCTTCAGCTGTCAGTTTCAGTCTAATGTATACTTTTCCAGTATCCTAAAGAACATCTTTTTGCATTTTCTATAGCAATGTATTGTAAACAAATTATTATACTTTAAACTTACCTAGAGATAATTAGGTACATACATATAGTATTCATTATATAAATTAAGTTTAAAATTTAGGTTGATTTACTCTAATGTGTACAAGTGTTTTGCCTGCATGTATGTATATACACTATGTGCTTGCTTGGTAACTGCAGAGGTCAGACGAGAGCTTCAGATCCTCTATATAGCTGTAACTATGGAGTTACAAATAGTTGTGAACTACCATGTGGGTGTTGGGAACCGAACCAGGGTCTTCTGTGAGGGCAGAAAGTGCTCTTGACCACTGAGCCATCTCTCCAGCCCCATATGTCTTCGTTATGGAAGGATAATCGCTCCCCTGCTCCTGGGACTCAATTGCACCTCTGTTGGATCATCTGGCACTGTACCATGGTACACTGATGCTCTGTTCATGCTTCATGTTCACCTTTTCTCTCTGCTTTAAGAAGGTAGTTGCTGTTGGTTTTCCTGATGCCTGTCTCCAATCTACTGTTGAGACCTTCTGGTGAATATTTCGTTTAGGAAATGACACTTTTGTCTGTAAGGTTTACATTTGTTCCTCATGTTCTCATATTCGCTTTCCATTTGGAAAGTCTTCAGTTTACTCCTTGCAACCACATTTATCCTTTTTAGTCCTCAAACATCTTCTTTCAAACCTTTGTCAATTCTGTAAGCAATTGGTCACTTGGGTTCCCTCTCTGTGAATTAATATTTTTTTAGTCTGACTGTTGGTCACATTTTCCTATTTCTGTACATGACGAGCACATTTGGATTCTGTGGTAGATACTGAGTGAAGTATTGTAGGAACTCTGGAATCAGCTATGTTCTCTAAAGAGTGTTGATTTTGCCTACTACTAACTTGGCTAGACTCAGTCTCTTCTGTAATGGGCAGAAGAAAATCTCCACCCATTTTCCTCAGCTTCCCGGGTGTGGTCTTCTGCCTGGTTCCTTGACACATCTCCAATCTATTCTACAATTCACAGGCACCTAGAACTGTGGAAGACTATACCTAGGTATCAGTGCTTCTTTCCAAGTTCTAGCCTCTCCAAGATCACCTGCATTTTCCCATCTGCTCAGGTGGCCCTGACTTCTGGTCTTTGAGTCAAGTATGTCCTTTAGGCACTTCACCACACAAACTGAAGGGCCCTCAGGGCCACAGCCTTGTGCATACTAATCCTTCCATAGCCATTTCTAACATCTGCCTACTTGAGGTTGCTCCTTACTGCCTTCAAAATGTTTAAAATACCAATGCACAGTCGATCATTGTCATCTGCACCAGGCTTGCCGGGATGCAGACCTTGCCACATTAGCAGCAGCCTAACCCACCTTTAGAGCTGAAGGCTATTATTTTTCACAGTTTAAAATTCATGTTGGCAATTACCTTCTGTCTGTGGAGCCTTCTGCTTAAAATGTTGTTGCTTTAAGACAATGCCATGAAGGTTAGTGGGTACAGAGACCCCTATAAATACAGAACCCTGCCATAGAACGAGAAAAGGTAGGAGGAAGAATGTTGGAAAAATGTCAAAGGTGTGAGCCTCCCAAGTGCGGGGATTAAAGATGTGAGCCACTACCACCATCGCCTGGCCTCTGTGGTTAACTAGTGGCTCCTCTGATCTCCAGGCAAACTTCATTTGTCAGAACACAAACAAAATATCATACAACAGAATTAAAGTTTTTTTGTTGTTTTGTTTTAACCTAGCCTCCTGTAAGGCTGACAAATGTCTGCTGCCAGCCTTGGGGTGTGTTGTAAAAAGGTCCAGGAGTGTGTGAAAAAATCCATGAGGGTAGGAGCTGATCTGCTTGGCAAACATCAGCTTTCATCTGTAATTGCACACTTAGATGCCTGTACCTAGTGCACAGATGTTTTCTACTGTGAGGTAAATTTAGTGTACGGGAACATTTAAGATAACACATTAAAACCTATGCTTCATGTGGACAAATTTAAAGGATTTTTTTTGTAGAATTTGCAGCTACTGGTAGAGCTTAGCTGTTAGCTGAGCAGGAGCCTGTGGTCACAGTTAAAATGGAGAGAAAGAGTAGGGCAGCCCCCCCACATTAAGGTTTCTTTTGGAAACAGGACTTCCTGGAGTCTGTGGGTACCCACATTCACACTAAGTACTGCACACTGCAGAGGGGGCTGGAGGAGAATAGCATTCTTGTGAGTTAATCAGAACTCCTGAGGAGGCCCTTGAAGTCCAAATTAAGTCTAAAGAATAGGTTTTCTTTGATTGGGACTTAACAGCTGTCAGAAAAACAAGGGCAGGCGGTGGGGAGCGCAGATGCCTGTTGTGGACCGTTAGGTAGGGATTGACTTGAACTGTGAGTTCCCAAGGCAAGCATGTTTTCCTGTAGGAAGTCAAAGATGATCTTGCCCTATTGTGGCTTTCCACTTGGCTTTACTGAGGTGGAGACTCAATCCTCACAAGAGCCCAACGTTGTTAGAGCTGTGATGTTTTTCCCCTTAGAATGCCCATGTGATAGAGACACTTCTCCATTTTCGAAGTGTATGGTGGACTCTTGGGGCAGCCACTCCTCTGTGATGATGGAGGTGCCTCATAAGTTACCCTGCAGCAACTTGAGTGAGGATTAGGAAGGATTCTAGGACGGACAGCAGTGACCCCAAAGGGAGCCATTTGCTTGGTTTTCATGAGATAAAGTTGAGACACCTGCCCTGAGATGCGGCAGTCATGCGTGCTGGGGGCATGATTGAACACAGACAGGAATACCTGCTGAAGAAGGAGCTGTGGTACCCACAGCAGTGCTCAGCAAGCTCTTGCTTTAGGCTGGCTTCTGGTCATGTGGTGGCTACTCTTCATTGCCATCCTGACGGGGTTTAGAATCACCATGGAAACCCACCTCCGAGTGGGTCCAGGAGTATATTTTCAAAAGAGATTTTCACAGAACAGGGAAGACCCATGCTGAATGTGAGTGGCATGTACCATCTCATGGGCTGGGGCCCCGGGCTGAAGAGAAAGAAGAAAATGGGCTGAGTACTGGCATTCATCTCGGTCTGCTTCCTGGCAGTGAAAGCGTCTGTGACCCACTCCCTCATGCCCCTGTTGCCATGGCTTCCCCATCATAATGGATGGTACTCTCAACTAAAATAAACACTTCCTTCCTTAAGTGGCTTTGTCAGGTATTGGTCACAGTGATGGAAAAAGCAATTAGTGCAGGTCTCATCAGGTTAAAAGTATTATCTTCCATCTTTTGTAAATGGGGAACCTGAGCCCAGTGCTGGTAGATTTTAAAATTAAAGTGCAACCCCAAGACATCCCAATATCCAAGTCTTTGCTCTTTTCCTCTTAACTGTGTGGCACACATTCCAGTAGGAAGAGAGCTGGAGCATGAAACATGAGCAGGTGTTGAGATCGCCGTGCGGAGTCCCGTCATCAGTGGGCACCATTGTCTTCTTGAGTCTGCTGGCTGTTGTGGCATCTCCTGGTACCCTGTGTTAACCTTTATGGGGGTAGAAGGAGCCACACAAGTGAGGCTAGGTCCCTTCTTCTTCCCCATTGCCTCTACCTGCTCCAGAACCCTCTGCCCTATGTAGCTTTGTTACAGACACATCATTCCATTTGGGAGAAGCAGGTCTGAGCCTTTGGGCTGTTCCAGGATCATAGGATAAAATCAGGGTGCCCTCTACACACCTACCCATGCACACTCTCTCACACAGCCCTATATACCCTCAGTAATTCCTGTCATTGACACTTTTCATCTGTCAGAGGGGACATCACAGTTTCTGTAGAATTATACCTTCTCAGTTAGGAGACATATCCCATCAACCTTAAACTCCTTCAGTCGGCTTGAGAGTCCCCGTCAGCCTCGGCCCTGGAATGCTGGCCTGATCCCAGGCAGGGGTTGCTTGGTGGGCAGAGCTATCTCAGTGGGAAACTCTACTCTTTAAACTCCCTGGCTTACCTGGACCCCATCCAGGACATCTCAGGGTGCACAGATGGAGCCATCCCAGTGCCTCCTCCCCTTCACTAGGGTAACACCTGAAAGAGGCAGGGACCATGTAGGTCTCATCTGTCCCTGTATCCCAGTGGCTCAGAAGCACACTCGAGTGCACAGTCAGGGCGAGCATTCAGAATGAACTCTGCCTCCATACGTCAGACAAGCTACTAAGCCAGCTAAGGGGATGTGCGTTCTCCCCTCCTGACTGGCAAAGCAGAGCTCTCCAGGATTGCATGAGATGAGTGATGATGTGTTGCTCTCGGTATGTAATGGGCAGTCATTGTGGTTGATGTCAAGTTTGAGGGATGGAAAGCCCCTGTACTTCCACCTTTCTATCGCAGCCACAGCCCAGGCAGGTGACTACCTGGGTTAATTCACAGTTGGTGACTCCACCCACCCTCACCAGGTTCACTCTCCCCTCCGCCTTTGGGTTCTTCCTCCGGTAGCCCCTCACCCCCAAGTCCCCCCGACAGCTCCTCGGCTTCCAGTAGTATCACTGATCAACAGGCCGTGCCCACATCAGAGATGGCTGGCAATGCTGACATCTTGGAGGCCTTTGGATGGGGGAAGGTGTGTCCCAACCATTCACCTCTTCAACTCCGTCATCTGTGACTTTGACTGTGATGAACACAGAGAGTGATCGCAAGGAGTGGAGTGGCGGTCCACGATGTGAGCAAGCGCTGTTTCTCCCTCACCCTCACTCTCTGTATAATGAGAGCAGGAGCATGGTGTTCCATCAGTAGGTTTTTGATAGAACTGATGTTCACATCAGATGTTTCCATGAAGCCAAACTGCATGAAGATTGAGAAGCTAAGTTTTAAAAAAGGGTTTTTTTTTTCCTTCAGCCTTTAAGAAATCAGCCAGAGAACTAGAATGACGAAATGAACTAAGAGCACATACTGCTCTTGCCAAAGACTCAAGTTCTGTTCCCAGCACCCACAGCAGATGGCTCACACCACCTATGACTCCACTGCAGAGGACCCAACACTCTTCTGGCTTCTGCAGGCACCTGA
>CABHPP010129088.1:0-14079 GCA_902168425.1 Peromyscus attwateri | reverse complement strand
CACAAGAGCCCTTTGATCTGGACTCTTAGCATCATCTTCTGGGGGTTAGAAAGCTACAGCCGCAAAGTATTCAAGTAATTTACCCTGGGTGATGAAGGGAAGACAAAATCTGGATCCTATAGGCTTGACCACACACTACACTGAGATTAACCCCACAGACATGTGGGTCACTGTCCTGGTCTAAGAAGAGCAGGTGACAGCAGAGGCCATTTTCTCTTAAAGCTGGCATTCTTAACACAGATAGTGATGTATCAACTGAAATCACATTAAATCAGACCACTTGGTACATCTCCTTGTTAGTGTGGAGCTTTTAACCACACACACACACACACACACACACACACACACACACACACACAAATACAAGTAAAACATGATCTTTGTGCCAATATTAGGACTTATAGAGAAGTGATTTCTTAACTGAAAGATAAGCATTATTAACATTTGTATGCATCCTTTCTGAATTTTCCTATGTGTATAGATCATACATACATATACTATGCATATACATATTTATAAACATTGTTTCATATTATATACACATGCTTTGTTAAAGTTTTAAGAAATGACTGTGATAAACATAATAAATTTCTTTAATGTCTGTTAATATACTTCCCATACCACTCTCCTTTCTTTCCTTGTTTTACTCTTTAAAATATCATATATGTAATTTTAAATGTACATCTTCTTATTTACACGATGTCATCTTCTCTTTCATCATGAGAGTATGACTACCCCAAAATCTATATACACTGAAACAATGGTACAGTTGTAGTTTCCTCCTGGAAAATATCATCAAAACTAATAATATGCTACAGGTTACAGCATTGTCAGGAAAATAAAAATAAATTCCACTTTTCAACTTAGTACTGCATAAGCTTATCTTCAAAGATGTTCCCAAATTGGGCAAATTTAGAAACATAGAGTTTAATAGAATGTGCTTACAAGTTCCTCCATCCTCAGTTCTCTGGTGTTTATGATGAATTTCTAAGTAAACTGCATCAAATTTCACACACAGCTTTAGGCAAAATGTATCTTTGAAGCTTCCGCTTTCTTGTATTTCAGTAAGTATGAACATTACTTTAACTATTTGACTTATTTGAAGTATTTGACCAAATTTATAATTCATTGAAATTACTTAAAAGTGTTGTCCATCTCTTAAGAAGAACTTCCACCACAGTATTCAAACTAACTCAGTGAATGCACCATGAAAACTCATCTTTTTCTGAAATTTTCCAAGGGTGGTGCTTGAGTATCCTAAAATTTCCAGCAACTTGATATTAAAAAGTATCTTGTAGGATGATTTGACATCTTCAGAAGTGACCAAGACTGGGCTGGTGAGATGCTTGGTGAGTCACTTAGTGCCACACCGGATCACCTGAGTTTCATCCCCAGGACCCATGTGGTCCTAGGACCCACAGGGCAGAAGGAGAGTAAATTCCCTAAAAGAGAGGTGACCTCCACATGCATGCTGTGCACACGAACTTACACACACACACACACACACACACACACACAATCAAAAATTGTTTAAGTGAACAAAACTTATGATTAGAGGTAGGAAAGAAATCTAAGATTGAACTTAGAGCTGCTACAACTGCCAAAGTCATTGCTGACTGCATAATTTCACATCTAAGATGATGAAACTATTTTTCTTAGGAAGAACACTGAGTAGTAGTACATGGATGCTTGCAGACTTCATAACCTGCCTCTGGATTCTTCTTTTTCTTTGAGTTCTACATACAACTGCCTTAATTTTGTTAGCTAACAGATGTCTGTTCTTCTTCTCTTGTGATTTCTCAGGACATATTCAGGAAGTTTGGGGATGGAGGACACACAGAGGCCTTTTCTGCAATGATTTAAAGTTTTCCTGCTTGACAGAATGGCTTCTATACCAAACTTCTTTACTTACAGTCTTACAAAATTGCCATTCTCATTGGACACTGTGATAAAAGCCCATTGGGATCATGGGAAAATACAGTAAAATCTGGAGACAAGAAAGCTTAGATGTGTGAAAATGCACAAACATTAAAGAGATTATCTGCACCCATCCTGCAGAAATGCAGCAAATGCAGCCATTAAGGATACTACCACAGACCTCTTATTGGCCTGTTTCTCTTGTCAACTTTTCAGAAAAAGAGCCAATGGAAGGCTTTCAGCAACTTTAAAAGACTGGACACAACACAACATTAGATTGTATGGTAAATGGAAATATAAAATATAAAGAGAAAATATAAGACAACAACGAACATGGAAGCGTACCACAGAAAAGCCAAGTATATAAGAAGTGGTTTTTGGAAATAAAAGAAAAAAGGATATAACTGTTTAATGATTGTAATGGGTAGATTGTAGTTTGTTTTGAGACAAAGTCTCATTATATAGCCCTGGCCAACTATGTAGACCAGACTGGTAGACTGGCCTAGAACTCACAGAAATCCTCCTGCCTCTGCCTGCTGAGTGCTGAGATTAAAGGGCTGTGCCGCCACATCCAGCTTGACATATTCATTCTTCAAGAACCATATGCAAAATGAATTTTCCTTCATATGTTCAAAAATAGTTTAGTGGCATGAAAAGGAATAGTATTAAATCATTTTGTACCATGTTTCTGAGGTAAACATATACCTTTCTTTTACTTAGATCACTTGCTGCCACAGTCAGTTTTGGCTTCCTGTTGTAATTCCTTCATCCTTCTTCTCCCCTTTCAATGAGAACTTCCATATATGTGTATGTGCAACCTCTGTAGCTAGTCATCCCTCTGAATGTAGAACCCTTAATTCACGCCCCACTTCCCCTAACTGATGCTTCATCATACATACACATCAGCTGTTTCTTTCTTTCCTTCTGTTCTGCCCCAATCTGGTGCTAAAGGTTGAACCCATACATGGTAGGTGACTGATAGCACTTGGCTGCAGCCCCAATTTTTGTGCAAAGTCTGTTGAAAAGAAAAGTGCACAGACGTGGACTGTATCCAAATCTACTAAATCAAGAGAGGAGGATGGAGTGCACATTTTAAAGAGTTCTCAGTGACTACAACAGCTCACTCTTCTATTCAGAACTAAAGAAAGCGTTTGTCTAGTGATGCTTAGAAGGAGTGAACAGAAATGATTATGGAAATAAATGTCTAAGTCCAGTGTCCTCAAACCTTCCACTGCCTAAAGTCCAATTCAAGACCTACGCTGTTCAGTGTCCTTCATGCTTCTTGTTCAAACCCATGCTGTTTCTACTCCTCTGAGCATCCACACTTGCAGTTCAGTAGGATCATCCCACATTCTAATGTTTCTACATCACATAGAGAATTTCCCATTATTTAAATTCACTTTTACATATTGTTTCTTCACAGTTTAACTATTTCCTGTTAACAACGTTTCCTTAAAGGCAAGGACAGTATGAATTACTTGATGCTCTAGCCTCTATGCCCAGACTTCTGCTACATTCTCAAAATACGTTTGAGTAAAGAAACTACATATAAAATTCACTTTTTATGTAAATGTGGGCATGGCATATACTGTAGTGGGTAGCCATTCCAGCTTTGATCTGGAAGTTCCAACCCCCACTGAGGCTTCGGTAACTGTCACGCCTACAAGGCGGGGCCAAGAGAGGACCCTGAAGACCCGAGATCTGGATGCGCCAGCTCTCTTGGTTCCTGGACCCTGGACACTGGAGGTAGACCGAGCAGAGTTCTCCAGAGAACACCGCCGGACTGCGCCACACCTTTCCCAGACCCTGTTCCCTATCCCTTCACTTGTAAGTTACCCCACAAAATAAACCTCCCTTTTAACTATGTGGAGTGGCCTTAATAAGTTCACCAATAATATACTGACAGCATGACCTCTCCAACATATGGTTGAGGGGAAGGATTTTATTGTAGATGTAAGGGGATGGTACAGCCAGAGGCATCTGGAATAGTCCAGAGCAGAGAGAAAGTAATGGACTGAACATGGCCAGTAGACTGAACCAGGCCATGGAAGGAGAGGTGGGGGAAGAGCTAGAGATAAAGACAAAGAGAGGGCAAGAGAGCAGAGCTGAAATAGCAGCTATAAGAAGTGTAAGAAGCTGGGGGGGGGGGGGTCTCTGAGCTGAAGGGGTGGGCTGAGAAGACAGAGGGGAGCCAGGATGCCAGCATGGACTTTGGAAAGTATAACAGGTACTTGTGGTACTAAGGGAGCCCAGAGGCCAGCACGCACTTTGGTATGCTAACAGCCACCACAGATAGCCATTTGTCCCTTCCGCCAGTGATAAGGGAAGTGCCTTCTTTGGCAGAGGGGACTGGCCTCACAGATTCCTGAGGCATGCTGGCTTTTGTCTAACTGCCAGAAGTTGGACCTGAGAGGTATTTGTATATTACATTTTTTTGTTGTTCTTGTTGTCTCTATTCTATCAAATTATCTGCTTCAAGCATCCCATACTTACATATGAAGATGCTCAACTACAAAGGTCAGTTTAAGTTCTTTATTTTTTTTTAAGGAAATAGAAATGATACATTCTTTGGCCTGGATAAATTTCAAGGTAAAAAGTGGAAAATTATAGAATATCTAAATGGAGCTGAGTGTATTATAATGTATGAAATGTTATTTACATTGGAGAACTGTGGTCAACTCACGTGTTGACTCATACGAATAATACTCAGCCCTATCTATACAAACGCAACGTCAACTTAATAGATAAGCATGTGATATTTTTGGTTTTCATAAGGAAGGCTTCTTTTAGCAGAATCAAAGTGGATTTTTCTTTATATCCGTTTGCAATGGGATACAGATAGTAGATACTTAATGGGAATGGCTGATTAAGAGCACCTGCCCCCAGGACTGTCCTTAACTTCGAATAACTTTAGAGAAACTTCAGTGTATCAGGACATAGCAGAGTGCTATTTCACTTGAATTTATTGACATCAGTCCCGATTTCCTCAGCCTACCTTGTAGAACGTAGAGTCCTACATTTACATAGGTTTCCTATTCATGCCCATGTTCCAGAATGTATGACACATCAGTGGGCGCTGCTTTGTGACGCTGGTATGACAACACAGGATACTCTCCGATGCATCATAAAATGCCCCAAATGTCTTCAGGGGAAATAGTGCAAAGTTCACAGATTGAAAATTTTGAAGCTGGTGACTTTGCATGCCCTGTGAGTAGCTCTGGTCTTCAGTGTGCTGAAATAACAGTCGTAACATCAAGGATACACTGTACCAAATGCTCACAGCACCCCAGGCTTTATGCTACTCAGTGTATCTTCTGTCATGTATCTACTTAACAAAAACCAGGTGTTTTATTCCTGTTTTCAAAGGAGGAATCTGGGTCTTGAAATACTATCTAACTTAACATGCAGTAGAATTTCTGTATGAAAAACCTAGATTTATTTCAAGAACTTTTCACCCCATGACTAGGTTAAGTGGCAGAAATATAAATGATCCCTCCACAACTTTCCAATCAGAAAATGACCAAGGGATTCTCATGTGAACAGCCAACTTTTACTTCAAAAAGAAAGCAAATTGGTTCTGATGACAGGTATCCAAAACTTGTATAGATCTTAAGAACAAGTAAGGGGCTGCAGATTGTTCAGTGGTTAGAGCACTGACTGTGCTTGCAGAGGACCCATATTTAATTCCCAGCACCCACATGGCAGCTCACAGCTGTCTGTATCCCCAGTTCCAGGGGATTCAATGCTCTCTTTCAGCCTCTGTAGGCACCAGGCACTAAGCACGATATACATTCAGACAAAATACCCACTCACATAAAATAAGATATTAATAAATTTAAGCAAAAGAATGATTAAGAAACTAGGAAGCAAAAATGTGTTAAACTGCTTGATCTATCTGCCTTGTGAGCATAATTAAGTGCTGTGTATTGTAAATAAAAGTAACATTTACTGGCTAATTGAAAATTAAAAGACATTTAAGAAGACAAGCGGAATAACAACAAATGAAATCTAGGAGACTAGGAATGTGTGTCACTCTATGCACGGACTGCCTGAGCTCTGTGGGTAAGACTAAATCGTCCTGAGTTGCAGTCGCCTCATCCACCAAAAAGGAGGAAAGAACAGGCTCCTATTCCACCTCAGAACGGGCAGGAGCACCTTCACCTTTATCCCTATGCTTGCCAGCCCTAAATCACATCTTTCCATCCAAACTCCCTGCTCAGAAGGCCTCCCAGGGCCCTTCTCATCCCCCCACAGAGCTGTCTGTGATACCCACAGACCAAATTAAACTGCAGCCTCCTTTCCCAGGGCACTATGAATCAACCCCTCTTATCTGCTTCAGTAGAATTGCTTAATCGTGTATGTGGCCCACACCTCTGGGCACCTAACAAACGAGGAGCCACTCACCCAATCTCCCTCTTGGCGATTCCCCCCAAAAGTAAACTGGGGTTTACACAAAACACATCTTCAGCAAACACTAAGTATAAGTGAAGACACAGTTCAGGACCTCTGTGTATTTTATCCCATAAAGCCTATGTTAGCGGTTAACCCACTCCCTGTGAAGAAAGAGAGTTTAAAACGTTTCTCAGAATAGGAAAAAACGCATGGCAAAGGACATTCCTGGAAAGGCTGTTTGGGGGCACAATCGGGGAGAGCCGTGTGTACCTCGAGGTCAGGGAAACTGCTTAGAGAATACACCTTGTTTTCACTAAGTGAAGAAAAATCCAGTTCTGAGCTGCTAGAATATGGAAGTTCATCAATGAAGCGACTACCCCTCCCTTCTTTTTTAACCTAGTTAAATACCTTCCTGGTTTCCCCCTGGGTGTTTTCCAGTTTTCCATTTTGTTTCTCTTTTGAGTCAGTCTCTTCTGCTAGCCCAAATAGGCCTCAAGCTTGCTCTGTAGCCTAGAGGGGCCTGGAAGTCAAGATTCTCTAGCCTGGGTGCTGGAGTCATAGGCCTGTCATCATTAGAACCCCCTCTTAAGCTAGACATGGGGCCTCACTGGTTTCTTTGAATTTGTAGAGACCCCACTCACCCAAATCACCATGCATGCCCCCTCCCCCTCCTGTGAACCTTTCTTCTGCCCAGCAACCCCTTCTCAAGTTTAGTGCTAAATCTCTACCAGAGTGGCAGGAGGCAGATTTCAGGGACAAATTAAACTGAATAAATCTACTGTGTCAATGTATTCTTTCTGCTTTTTATATCTGCCTTTTATTTACCTGAAAACCCGGAATATAGGACCCCAGCCAGGTATTAGTGAGACTGCGGAGGTAAGTAATTTTGCTTGGGTTTGGGCTTCATCACAGCCTGACTTCTCCCTACAACCTTCTATTTGAACGTCCTCAGTGCCAGTGTCTGGCCATGTCCCGCTAAAATCTTAAGTGCCTAATTTAATACTGGTAAAAGGCCAGCAAGTGTTGCTTTGAAAGGCCCTGGGGAGGGTGTCTGAATGATAACTGGGTCATTTTGGAGTCTTTCAGAGTCCAGGTGGGAAAGGGCCCTAGGCTCTGGAGAGGGTGTTTGATTGACATCCTGGACCATTTGGAGTCTTTAAGAGCCCAGGTGGGAAAAGGGCCCTAGGCTGCCACACAAACCCATCATACTTCAACTCTTGTGGGGGTGCTGTCTCTTTTCAGAGTTAACCAGCTTACTTTATCCTTCTCCAAGTCTTCAAGCTAACGTCACTAAGTCACAGCTGCTCTTAAAGCTCTATGTCCTAACGTGGGACTTTGCTACTTCAATCTCCTGGTCTGTCATCCCGCTAACATCAACGTCCATGCAGAGGTTTTTCAGACCCGGTGACACTGGGACTTTGGGCTGTCAGCTCCCAAGCACAACAACCAGCTTAGAACAGGAGTGGGACAGTTTCTCCGCGCGTTGACAGGGCTGGATTCCCACTTCCTCCGGGCTGCTGTCTGTCTGCCGGGTTTGGGGGTAGTAACCTCCTGCCGCCTCCACCCACGGCCGGCCCGTGACGTCACGGGCGGTGGCTCCCGTGGGCCTATAAAGCAGCAGGTGCTCACCGCACCCTCGGTCCGCTCGCTCCGCTCCCTCCTGCCCCGCGGCCGCCGCCCCGACATCCCGAGCCGAGCCCGAGGCGCTGGCCGCTCCCGCCGCCCAGAGCCCGGCGGGCTGGGCCTCCCCGCGCCGGTGCTCGCCCGCTGTTCCGCGGTCCAGCTGCTCCCGCCGCCCGGAACCGCCGTCGTGTTGCCACAGAGACCCGGACGCCGCCGGCCCGCGGGACCAATGAGAGCTCCGCTGCTGCCGCGGGCGCTCCCGGTGCTGTGGCTGCTGCTGATCTCAGGCTCAGGTGAGCACCCGCCGCCTCCCGCAGCCGCCTGGGCTGTAGTAGGCCCTTAAATGCTGCTGTCTTTTGACGCCCCGAAATTTGTCCTGCCGGGGGAGCGGATCCCCGCAGTTCCCTCCGCTGAAGTTGCTCAAGCTAGGAGGGAGGGTGAGAGAAGCCGGGAGGAGTCTGTAGCATGTACCAGGGACCAGGCTGCTGGGGACTACCTACACTAAAATCCAGCTGATGGAGAACTAAGAGGTCCTTTTAGCCCAGCCTTTCCTTTGACACCAGAGGAAACCGAGTCCAGACAGGTGAAGTAATTTCCACAAGAGTAGTTAATCCAGGAGGATTTGAGGAGGGTTCATTGTCTTCTATCTCCATCTCTCTGTCTAGTGATTTTATTTTTACCTTCCTAAAGCAGACTCAAAGCGCCCTTAGAGAGGGGTTGAAAGCACCGCTGCCAGTATCGTTTCGAGATTTGAAAAATAAATAAATAAATAAAAGAAACGAAAAGGAAAGAAAAAGCAAGGACTGGAACTCAGGGGTCCCCAAATGTTACCAGGTGCCCAACTTTTTCTCTGATAATAATAATAATAGATAAAGATAGTGAAAATCCTTGTTCTTAGCCACCGTTGGCACCATTTTTTACATTGTGTATACAGTTTCAACAGGAGTAAACAAGTGTTTAAAATGTATCTCCACATCCAGCACTGGCTAAATTAAGGAGGCCGGAGAGATCTGGCACAAAGGTACGCCAAGTTAGACCTGCAGTGAGAGGCCATTAGACATTGTCCGTGACGTGGTTCTGCTGGGTTGACCTGGCAGGACTTTTTAAACTGTGGAAATTAATGTAGGCTCTCTGTGGAAAAGAAAACCCAGATAAAAGAAACTGTAATTGGAGCGGCTGAGTTTGCTTCTTGGCAAACTGTGAAGTTGCTTTCATGAGTGACTCAGTCAAACAAACAATAGCACACGTGCGATAGCTGCTTTGATCCAGGCGGGACAGTCTCGGGCTCAGTGAGTGAGACAAAAGCATCCATCCAGACTCATCGCTTCTTCTCTCCCTGCAGGTCATTATGTGGCTGGGTTGGACCTCAATGACACCACCTCTGGGAAAAGTGAACCATTTTCTGGGGACCACAATGCTAGTGGACTTGCGGTTTCCGCGGGAAGTGAGGTCTCTACCATAAGTGGAATGCCCTCTGGCAGTGAACTCTCCACGGGGGACTATGACTACTCAGAGGAGTACGATAATGAGCCACAAATATCCGGCTATGTTATAGATGATTCAGTCAGAGGTGAGTGGAGGAGACAGGAAAACGTTGTCTATGAGATGTGGTTTGGTCTTAGCAACGTGGCTTCAGAAGAAATACGGTTTTTCAGTTTTCTAATGACTTTCTAGGTGTGGCTATTGGATATCCTTTAAAGGGCTATTGTAGGTTGCATCCTACAGGTCCAAGGCATTAAGCAAAGTCTTATGTGTATGTTTAATCTTTGCAATTCTGGTAAGTAGAAAATATTATTCTCGTTTTACAGAATAACCAAAGCTCAGAAAGGTTACATGGCCCAGGGAGCAAGCAGTTGAATCAGAATTAGAACTTCAATCTGCTTGATTCCAGAGATTATATTCTTTCCAAATGTGCCTCATGACCTCCATTCTGGGAGCATAGGTAGTCATTAACTATTCCTGTGGGCTTTGTAGCTCAACATTTGCATCCCCTCCCCCATCACTACCTGTCTTCAAATAACAAACATTTTAGCACAAATAAGGGAACAGAGGAAATAATGACCAACCTCTAGAAACGTTAAAGAAGCACAGGTATGTGTAGATTTTGTTTTTATCCAAACTTATGACCCCTGGTTTTTTGCTCTTATCAGACAGATCTTTAAAAAATACCTTTTCTTTTAAATGAGAGAAAAGTAAAAGCTCACTACCCCCATTTTACTTTGCATTTTGAGAGAAGAAGAGACCATTGATGAGTCAGATCTAGGAGCGTCTACCTTAGAGGCAGGACAAGTGATTCCAGAGTTCTTTAAGGTTTTTTAAGACTTTCTCAGCAGCTTCTCTTCCTCCTTCACCTCCTCTTCCACCATGTCCTCCTCCTCTTCCTCTTCCACCTCTCCTCCCTCTCCTCCTCCTTTGGGTCTCCCAGAGCTGAAGAAGAGTGAGTGGGTGTCCTAACACAGGGACAGAGATTGGGGCAAGTGACAGGAGGGTTAGACCTCAGGGAGCATTCTACTTGAGTGCCTCAATGCTAATTGTTTTGTTTGTTTGTTGTTGTTGTTGTTTAATATATGCCATGGGAAAGGAGATTAGATTAGACCATCGGTGTCCAGGAGCTGGCCTCTCAAAGACATGCTAAATTATCAACACTTCTAGAGGCCAAATCAATTACTAGTGGGGCAGGTGGCCAGTGCTTAGACTTGCAGCTCAGTGTATAAAGCTGAGACTGTTGGTTGAAGTCATTTGAAAGGCTGCTTGCTTAAATGCCCATGTGTGTCCTGTCTGTTGTGACACTTCAGCACAGTGATGATTATTTGGCTTAGACTTGTAATCTACCTGAAGTGTGGTGATATTCACTTAAAGCAGTTCTCCTACAGGGCTTTTTCTAACTTGCACTTTTTAATAATCAGAAGGAAGTTTTTGTATAAACACTCCATGGCCACCTAATAAGCGTTACTCCTTACTTAGCTTCTGTTAATGACCATAAAGTAACCTGTGAAAAAAATCCCTAAAATCATTTCCTTAAAACAGAGACTCTGTCCTTGACACCCCCGTCAGCCTTCCACCCACATTTCTGTTGTGTTGTGGGTGATGGGTGCTTGCACTGCCCTTGGGACCAGTCATGCTTTCTCTTCTGGGTGGTCTCTCTTTGCTAAACACTTGGTCATACACAACGATTGCAGGATCAGCACAACAAAATGTACGTTAAACAACTCAAACCTTCCCTTCCCTATCTTTAGCATGTAATTAACTACACCTTTCCTAGTCCTAAGGATTCTAGATCTGATTAGTTGAGGTGGCATTCTGAAGCATCGGGCACAGCTATTTCAGTGCAATTTTTAATAGATTGAATGCCACAAAGAGCCTCCCCTCCCCGACCCCAGAAGGTAGTTGTTGTTATTGTTTTCAATAATACAAATTTTCCAGTTCTCTCCAACCTTGAGCAGTGCCCATGAACTTCCAACTTAAGATAGCGAGTGTAAGACATGTGTGGGGAAGTAAAATCAGCAGATTTGTCTCACACCACATTTTAGTCAATGGCGTTGTCCTTTTTTAAGAGACATTGTTTGGTATAATGAAAACAAACAAAAAGGTTTAGAGTGTCAGTGCTGAGCTTTCCAGGTGCCTGTCCCAGGAGTTCTCTTCACTGAACCTCTGTATCATGTGAGGTACAGCACCTCTAACTATGGACATACATAGGTAAAATAATGAAAGTAGCTTGCGACAGAGATTAAGTACTATCTGACATAGACATTCTCTGCAGGTCTATCATGAGTGTGTTGCGTTAAATAATGAGGCAAAAGTTGTTCTCAGTGCTGGGATTTCTGAGTCTCTTGTATCTCAGGTGATTTTTAGGATGAAAAGAGAATGTTGACAGGACAGCTGACCTCAACTTGTCCAACAACTTTCTTTTTCTCTAGTTGAACAGGTAATTAAGCCCAAGAAAAACAAGACAGAAGGGGACAGGACTTCAGACAAACCCAAAAGAAAGAAAAAGGGAGGCAAAAGTGGAAAAGGTAGAAGACACAAAAAGAAGAAAAAGAGCCCATGTGACGCCGAGTTCCAGAATTTTTGCATTCATGGTGAATGCAAATACATCGAGAACCTGGAGGCAGTGACGTGCAAGTAGGTTGAGAGCCACGTGAAATTCTACATCTATCCCTATCCTACGCCATCCTGAAGCCCCCACAGAAAACTGTTGACTTTTCCCATGTGTAAACCAAGAACCGGAAACTTCACTAAAAGATAAGATGGGGAATGTGTAGGTTTTGTGGGCCAATAGTATGTCTGTACACCCAATGCAACTGTAAGCACTTAAAAAGAGAAAAAAAAATCTTAACTTGCAGGCTGTAAAAAGTAGGGTGAAGGGGCTGTAGTTTTCTGACTACTGGTATAAACCATCATTTTATTACATAATATACATATATTTTAAGCCCTTTTTTTGCAAAAAAAAATTTAAAGAAAGAACCTTAAGGTATTAATCACACAACTTTTCATGTTGTTCTAACATCCCCAACCCCTCACAAGCCCCTAACACCAAACTAAGTGAGAGTGGAATGTATTAACTGCAAAACAAGACACTGAAGTCATCAGTTGGTCCTAAAAGAGCACAAGGAATGACTCACTGTGTCTTCTTGGAATATCACACTCATGCCCAAGCTAATCACACTTGTTCTTAAAGATCTTCAGCTAGACTGCATTCCATGTCTCATGATTTTGCAGTGCTGACGAGGGCGTGGCCTTTCTAAGTTAAATTAAATGACTATCGTTAAGTAGTAGACTTGAAACACGCAGAACCCTTTCAACAATTACACTTATGAAATGTGATGTTACAGATGTCATCAAGACTACTTTGGTGAACGGTGTGGAGAAAAATCCATGAAGACTCACAGCGGGGATGACAGTGACCTGTCCAAGATTGCATTAGTAGCCATAACTGTCTTTGTCTCTGTCGTAAGCTTCATAGCCATTGGCGTTGTTGTCACAGTCCAGTAAGTACTCCACAACTTCAGAATTAACTCTTGTCAGCCTTTCTACCAGGCCCTACTGTCATATCTTACATGAGTTATTTTATAGCATGTGACCCATGAGCAGAATATAATCAAACTTTGCGTTACTTTGACGACCATCAACATGGCATATAAAGCCATCTTTGAGAACCAGAATATTTTTTAGCTTAAAAATTGATATTTTTTATTACATATTATATTTTTGATGATGGTTATTTCTTGAATCTCAGAAAGCGCTAGTATTGTCTGTGTATATTTTAAGCTTAAGCATAAAGTTTCTCAGAAACGAATTAGGGTCACATTAGGCTCATAGCCCCAAACACACTTCTTCAGCATTAAAAAAAAATCCTGAAGGGCTTTAGATCAACAGCCAAGGAAAGCTATGTCTCTTATCACAGTACAATGTAAAGCTCTGAGCTTGTCATTTCTTGGCATGGTGCTAATTGGTTTACAGTTGAGACCTATTTCTGTCCTTATTGGGTATAATAGTGTGGGAACATACTAAGAAACAAAGCGAAACATTTCCTCCCAATGGCATGGTGTGGGCAGCAAGGACAAACTCTGTTACTATGGTCCTCCCACAGCTTCTTCCCTGGGCAAGAGCAGATCACACACCTCACTTCAGGACCAAAGAATGCCTGCACTAGACTGTTCTGATGGGTACATCAGCATGATATTTTCTCTCGAACAGAAGCCACTGGGTAGGGGAAGCTGGAGGAGGGCCTGCATGGCTGTAGAATGACTCACTGCTGCTAGGGCTTGGGAAAAGCCGTGGATTCATTATTCTAATTTTAGGTCTTGGTAAATTACTTTAACAACTGGATTGTATACATGGTCCATCACTGATGTTCTTCAGGATACGGGAGTTATCTCCTGCCATTGTTTATTGTTGTCCTAAATTCAAATCAGATAGTGATAAAATGGCAGGTTTCATTATGCGCATGGAGTCTGATGTGCAGTTTAAATACCTTTTGCACACATGGAATTTCTTCTCGTGCCCCACGCCCTCTATGCAAATGCATTTAGGGAAGAAAAGAGAACCGACCCCTGTGAACCACTATTATTTGTCATAGAAAAATAGAAAACAAAATGTGAGCTAAAGATGTTTCCCAATAACTGAACTTGTAGCTATTCATCTTTC
>CABHPP010129087.1:38613-50772 GCA_902168425.1 Peromyscus attwateri | reverse complement strand
CCACCACCACCACCACCCACCACCACCACCACCACCTCCACCTCCACCACCTCCATCGCCACCACCACCACCACCACCACCACCACCCACCACCACCACCCACCACCACCACAGGACTCTGCAAGGATAAAACACATTCTTCCTCACCCTATTCAATTCTCTGAACAGTTTTGTTCAGTTCTCTGAACAATTCCTGAGAGTTTTGCCTTGCCGCTGCTCTGGTGGTGGCAGATCATGTGGGGAGAGCTGCTCCCCTCGGAAACAGGCAGGCCCTTCCGCTCTCCAAGCATCCCTTTGTTAGAGACATTCTGAAGAAAGGAGAGGGGTGTGCCTTTCTATCTGAGAGCTGAAAAGGAAAAACTAGAGGCCAAACAAACACAGACACCACAAACAAACCAGAGTCCAACCGCAAAGCGGAGTAAACCTTCAGACAACTTGGTCATTATGCTGTCAGAGAGCCAGGTGGCATCTTTCCGTGCCGTTAATTCAGTTTCTCTTACAAAGACAGGGAAGGGTTAGACAGTTATGATCATCCTAGAAGAGTATAAGTGCCTCTGCCCATGTGATGGTTGGGTGTCTATCTGCCCTGGTCGGTTTGGCTGAGAATCCATGGCTGGATGTTGTTTTGTCCGTGTTGATATCATCTCAGTCTGGAGCGTGTGCGCGAGGTAGTCGGCAAGCACATCGGAGGGAGGGCTTTGCCCTCGGGTTCTGATCAGGCGCTTCCTCTGCAGTCAGGGATGCTCCCCTTACCTGGAGGAAGCCCGAGCCATGGGGCTTGTTTGGGAGGAGAGAGAGACAAAGACAAAGACATTGTCAGCACGTCTCTCGCTCTGGTTTATCAGGAGTTTCTGATTTAGCCCTTGGAGGAGAACAGCAAAAATTTCAAGTGTGACTGAAAGACAGTGAGCCCCTGAGCTGGGGCGGAGAGGCTAGTTTAGATACAGATGTCAGTACCATTCACTAAAACCCCTGTGAACCCCTACGAGGAAGAGGGAGAATGTTCATCTTAAATCATGAACTAAAAAAAAAAGTCATTTCTGTCATCCCAACACTCAGGAGGTGGACACAGGAGAATCTGGAGTCCCAACCAGCCTGAGCACAGAGTGGGTTTGCGGCCGGCTATGTGAGACCCTCTCTCAAAAAGACAAGCAGACTGTGTCCTTTGGGCAAGGTTGGGGAGTTGGAAACAACGTCCTACCTTGGGGCTTTGCACCTGCCTTCCCAGGTGCCCTGGGCTGTCTGCCATTAATGTCAAACCCTGAATGCTCCCGTCTTTATGCGGCTGAGACTCAGGAAGTGAGCCTTGCTGTTTTTGAGCCAGGGTCTCGTGTAGCCCATGCCAGCGTCAGACTTACCGTGTAGCTGAGGACGGCCTGGGGTGCTTCACCTCCTGACCCTGCCTCCTTAGTGCTGGGATTCTATGTGTGTACCCCCATGCTCAAGTGAGCCTTGATTTTGAGACTGAAAAGGTCGTTTGATTAAAAATGGTTTTCAAAAGAATTAAAAGAATTAACTCTGAGTTTGGAAATTTAAAACATAGGTAATTAAAAAAATATTGTATTTTATTTATCATTTTTTAAACTTTGGTTTAATACTTGAATCCCCCAGAAACTTTCGGGTCATCAGAAGAAAGGAAAGAGGGTCCTGCATAGCACCGATGATGCTCTGCTTTCACAGTGCTTTGTGGGCATGCAAAAATGAAGCCCCTGAAAGGAGCGGCTGTCTATTCCAAGAGTGGCCTGACTTCCTTGCTGCCACTGTTTGTCACAGAGTGCAAACACTTCCTTTCACTCTGTAGAGTGGGAGGCGGTGCAGGCGAGGAAATTAACAGTGTCAGTGTGGGATGCGAGGAAGTCAGCGTTCAGAGGGTGAGCGAAGACGGTGCTGTGGCTGAATCTCACGTCTTAGGAAGCCTGATTGTCAGCGTAGCCTGCATTCATTCCTCTTACAGTGGTGCCCTGCAGCTTTGGTTTCGTGGCCATGTTTTTCACTGTCTAGTTGTCTTTCCTGCAGCGGGATTGTGTGAACATGGACATGCTTGCTTTGCAGGTGAACATCATTCCAATAATTGCAAAAGCTGACACCATTGCCAAGAACGAGTTGCACAAATTCAAGAGTAAGATCATGAGTGAACTAGTCAGCAACGGAGTCCAGATCTATCAGTTCCCCACAGACGAGGAGACGGTGGCCGAGATCAATGCGACGATGAGTGTAAGTCGTCGATGAGTGTAAGTCGTCAGTCAGCTGGGGACCCGAGGGAGGCCTTCCAGAAAGCTTGTGTAGTGGCAGCGTGGCAGAGGAGCTGGAAAAGCCTGCCCTGAGGTCTTCAGTGGGACTCCAGCTCTGCTGTGGCCGCCAGTCATTTAACTAGCCGCTGCCTCGGTTTCCCCAGCTGTCAAGTGGGAAGGATAGGCAGGACTATTTCAGTTTTCTCTCCACTCTGATTTCTATGGGGAGTCCTCTAGGAGTGTGACACGGGTCTAGGACCTCATACAAAGCAGCTCAAGGGAAGGAGAGCCCTCACTCTGTCCCGTTGGCAGAAATCTGGCTGCCTGCCTGCCTCCCTCCCTTTGCCTCGGTGCCGGCTTCTCCTCTGTGCTGTTTCCCTGTGCTTTCCTGAATCTGTAGGTAAACCCGAAGGTGAGGGATGCTGCCCACAGCAGCGAGGTAGCTCTCAGGAGATAAATGAGCTGTCTCAGCCCTTTCGTTGTTTTCAAGACCAGATCTCCTCTAGCCCAAATCGGCCTCAGTATAACCAAGGCTGGCTTCAAACTCTTGATCCTCCTGCCTCAGCCTCTTGAGTACTAGCTAGGGTTATTGGCATAAATCAGCATGAGTGGATCAGTTGGGGGTTTTTTTTTCCCTCAACCATAATTTATTTACCTATTTTGGGGAGTTATAAGTACTTTTCTTTTTAGATTAATTTTTAGTATACAAAAATAATGGGTTTCAAAAGTCTTTGTCGTACTTTGCTCATGTTAACCCCTACTTGTGGAGAGCCGAGGAAGCCCTGAGTGAGTGTGTAAGGAGCTATTGAAGTCCTGAGGGGATGTGTATTGTTGACATGGGATGACAGTATCAAAGACCTATGCCTCAGTTCCATAAGAATGGCAGTGCTGTTGCCACCACCCCCCACCTACCCTCTACCCCCCTCCCCTGCCTGAACCATGAACTCAGAGGGATGGCAAAGCCTTTCTCTAGTCTAAGTGTGAATGTTGACAGTGTGTTCAAGTACAAGTGTAACTAACAATTGACTATTGTGTGCAAAAACTAGCAACTGCCGCTTCTGAGGTTTACTGCTCACTACAGGGACCTCCTACTGAGACCACCCACCCCCTCCCCTGTACTGTACACAATCAGCTAGATGAGGTTCCTGCGGAGCAGAGCAGTAGGTGTGGCTCCGTCAGCGTGCACAGCCTACCTGACCCAGCTTTTCTGTGTGTCTGTCCTTTCTCAATTGCCCCAGTTAGGACAAGATGCCAAGCCATGTTGAACACCGTACCAACTTAGCAGTTTTCTTCCTTCCCTCAAAGTCTCCTCTGCTTCCATATCTCTCTCTCTCTCTCTCTCTCTCTCTCTCTCTCTCTCTCTCTCTCTCTCTCTCTCTCTCACACACACACACACACACACACACACACACACGCACACACTTGTATCTAGGGTCCGGTACAAGAGGAAACATGAGCTACTTTGTTACTTCCTCCCCTCTCTTGATGCACACTCCTCTCCCTTTCATCCTGTTTCTCCCCAGTTTACAGGCCCCTCACCATTTTCCTGTCACATCTGTGTATTCTTTTTTTTTGTTTTTTTCGAGACAGGGGTTCTCTGTGTAGCTTTGTGCCTGTCCTGAAACTCCCTTTGTAGACCAGGCTGGCCTCGAACTCACAGAGATCCGCCTGGCTCTGCCTCCTCAGTGCTGGGATTAAAGGCGTGCGCCACCACTGTCCGGCTCTGTGTATTCATTATTAAATCTAGACCTGGAAGTTGTTCCTGTCCCATTGAATGGGGACTATTTCCTGGATTCATCTGTCAGAATGCTGTCTGATAGGTCCCTTTCTCCTTGCCTACAGCGTTTCAGATTTGGGATTTGAGAAAAGAATGTGTTCTCCTTCGTATACTGTGAGAGATTGATTAGGAAAAAAAAAATAAATATTTATTTTATTTTTAGCTGAGGCTGGTTGGCACATGCCTTTAATCCCAGAACTTGGGGAGACAGAGGTAAGCATATCTCTGTGATTTTGAGGCCACTCTGGTCTACATAGCAAGTTTCTGGCCAGCCAAGGCTGCATAATCAGACCTCGTCTCAAAACAAAACAAAACAGAATTATTTTTAATTATGTGTATGGGTATGTGTCTGAATGTGAGTATGTGCATTGGAGAGCGGAGGCTTTGGATCTGGAGTGGTTGTGAGTTGCCCCTCACCCCCCCTCCAAAAAAAAATGAGTTCTGGGAACAGAACTCTGGTCCTTAGTAAGAGCACTCACTGCACTGATTTGTAACTGCTGAGCCGTCTTGATATACCCTGGACTAGGAAATTCAGATATCTTGTGCATCACACAAAATGCCGTGTGTGGATGCTGCTAAATTCTGTGTGGAAGAAGATTCGTCGTGAAAACCTTCAATCCCTTTCAACAGTGGACAGGGAACCATAAACCGTAATTCTCAAAGCAGCCACTTCAGATCTCCTTGCGCCTGTGTGCTAGTGGAAAGCAGTTTTCTCCCCCACAGCCAGGATGTAGCCATAACTACCAGATAACCCAGTGTGGAAGAGTCCGTTGTCTTGGACACCATACCATCTCTGCTTGAGCTAAGCTTGGGTGCAAAGCTGGAGCCAGTGTTTTGGGCTAAAGTGTTTTTCTGACTTGAAATTTGTGTATTGATGAGCCATCTGAATTAGTCCTGGAGCTGGAGGCTCAGCTCAGTGGTCAGCTCACATCTAACACATGCAGGGCCTTGGGTCCCACCCCAGTTGTGAAAAGCCAGGAAGTAGAACGGCCGTGTTCAGTAGAAATACAACGTAAACCAGGTGCAGTCCATTTAGACCTCACCAGTGTGACACTTCCACGGCAGGTCTTTGGAATCCAGTGTATACTTCTGACGACACGAAACCTCAAGTCAGAGTTCACCTTCATCAGAAACAACTGATCTGCATTTACATGTCATGAAATTACGGTCAAGAGGCAGACCATGTATTCGTTATTCCTAACATGCTTTAAAGTTTTTCAATACGAAGACAGTTGCCCAAGATAGTTTTTCTAAAAATTTGCATTGCCTTCATAAAACTGTTCTCTTTTCTTTTAAGGATTTGATTTGAGCTCAAAGCTAAATGAAATGCAAACTCCTACCAATCAATGAATTTAATATTTAATGGGAAGATAGTTTGCATTGCTTTCATTTTTAATTTAAACGTGAATCAATTAAAAAGTAAATGAAATTTAAAAGTGATCATCTTGATCCCACAAGCCATATATATTTCAGAAGATTGACTTATTTTTATTTTGTGTGTATGGGTGTTTTGTATATGTACCGTGTGCATGCAGTGCCCATGGATACCAGAAGAGGGCATCCGATCTTTGGGAACTGGAATTACAGATGGTTGTTAGCCACCACCATGTGGGTGCTGGGAACTGAACTTAGGTTCCCTGGAAGAGCAGCCAGTGCTCTTAACCACTAAACCATCTTTCCAGTCCTCCACAAGCCATGTTGGAAGTATCCTCTGGACACAGGTTATGGGTGGCAACTATGAGAGTCGGCGAGCAGCTCAAGTTGGTCCTTAAATCTAGTTTGTATTTGATTGCGGAGTATACTTCATGAAGGGCATCCGCCCAACCACAGGAACCCCCATCCTCCTTCATGTGACCACCTTTCTCTACGGAAAGACGTTCCTCTCTAGCAGGGAGAGTGATGGGGTCAGGGGAGGCTGTGATTGGAACCGCTGAAGTAACCGCTTGCCTCTTCTGTTGCCTGACAGGTCCATCTCCCCTTCGCGGTGGTTGGCAGCACCGAAGAAGTGAAGATTGGCAACAAGATGGCCAAGGCCAGGCAGTACCCCTGGGGTGTGGTGCAGGGTATGTCTTGTCACGTCAGGGACCCTCATGTTAGTGCCTGTGATGAAGCAATGATGGCCGATTCCTTCCCTCCCCGTGTTGTGTGGGGAGGTGTCCACATGGTGCAGGTGGGAATGAGTGGGGCTGTTTAGCCACCGTGGGTATGAGGAAGAAGGAAATGGTCGTCAGGCAGGGCAGATAGGCTGAGGAGCAGCTGCAAGCCCTGAGCCTGAGGCACCCCCTCAAGATGTCGGGCTGTGTGGGGAATTAGTAAAGACTCCCCAAAGAGGAAAAAGTTCTCGGGGAGTTTGAGCCGCTTGCACCAGCAAAGCGTCAGAAAGCTGGGAGAAAGAAAGTCTTCAAACAAGAGGCCTCTTGTCTCTTCCTCGTCGCCAGGGAAAGTTGTTTTCCAAAGAAATGTTATTTCAGCAAATGTCGGGTGATCGGGAATAGTGGTATTTAAACACCGCCCTGCTGGGTCTGGACGGCGCAGAGTGGTAGTTACGGGTCTGACTTTGGAGCCAGATGTTACCCCTGTTGGGCCCTCAGCTGGCACCCCAAACCTAGACCTCTACATCTGCAAAGTGAGTCACAGTCTCCATGGCAGAGTGGCCGGGAAGGTAAAGGACAGCTTTGTGAAGCCCCTCCCTCCCTCAGCACTCTTCCTGGTTAGCGCTCATTAGGAATGGAGGGAGGAGCCGCCAGGGCATCCTCAGAGGGACAGTGACAGCCCCTCCGGAGAGTCTCGTCTCGTCGGTTGTCAGTGACCTCCCCACTGATGGCCTTGCTCCCGATGCTGCTTTCTTGTAGTTGAGAATGAAAACCACTGTGATTTTGTGAAGCTGCGGGAGATGCTGATCCGCGTGAACATGGAGGACCTGCGAGAGCAGACGCACACGCGCCACTATGAGTTGTACCGGCGCTGTAAGCTTGAGGAGATGGGCTTCAAGGACACGGACCCGGACAGCAAGCCCTTCAGGTATGAGCAGCTCACACAGCCGCGGACAGGCGTCTCAGACAGTGGCCGGGCAGCGTACGGTTGTGCACCGCAGAAAGGATTGAGGGAACTGAGGGTCTGGTACTGCAGCGGCTTGGTGGGGAGGGGTTAATGGTGCAAGTCATCGGGTGCCGTGATACCCACTTTTATTATCTCTGCTGAGTGATGTGGGTGTTGTTATTGCTGCCCGCATTAACAAGTGCTAACGTCCAAAGCACCCAGAATGGATACAACCTGCTTAAAGTCCTAGCAGTTAGGGAAAGGGGGTTGTTCTGAATCCTCGGCTCCGGAGCCCAAGCTCTTAATTATGCTTGTGGGGTGTAGTGCCTGACCCACACCCCCATGGGGTGCAGCTGCTGGCTAACGTTTACCACATTCATGTTGAACAGATTCAACTTCCTAAGGCTCTTAACTTTCAAGTACTCTTTAAAAAAAAAAAAAGTGTGTATGTGTATGCGTATGTGTGTGCACTCAGAGGCCAGAAGAGGGTGTCGGATCCCCTGGTGCTGGAATTACAGGTGAACCACTTGATGTGGGTGCTGGAAACCAAACTTGGGTCTTCTGGAAGGGCAGCCAGTGGCTTAACCACTGAGCCATCTCTCCAGCCCTCAAACTCACTTCTTTCACACTGGTGTGCAGTTCTGACTGAGGGTAGGGAAGGAAAAAGCTTAGAAAATGTGTGTATTTCCCATGCCACTGATGGATAAACTTGCAGTTTGTGAAAGGAAGAAAAGGTGACTGTAGCTGGAGAAATGGCTCAGGGTTAAGAGCGCTGGCTGCTCTTGCAGAAGACCAGGGTTTGATTCCCAGCACCCACATTGAGGCTCATGGCCGTCTGTAGCTTCAGTTCCAAGGGACCCGATACTCTATTCTGGCTTCTTTGGGCACCAGGCACACGTGAGGTGCATATGTACATTCAGACAAGACACCCCTACACATAGAAATCCATTTTAAATTTTAAAAAACGGTAGGCTCAGCACTCCAGCAACTGCCCACCTTCCACCAGAGCTCCCTCCCCATGGTGGAGAAAGGATAACCTCAGCATTGGATTGATTGGAGACTGAGTCACTGTGGTGGGGCTCAAGGCCAGGTCGCCACCTCCTGGTAGAGGCAGGGATTGTCCAATCTGAGCCTGAGCACTTTTCTTGATCTCAGTTGAGCCAGCGTGAGGTCTGTCTGGACTCTGAGCCTCTTCTGGTTAAAGCCACCGTACCTTTGAACAACCTGTTTTCCAACTTTTATGGCCACCGCCAGGACACTCTGAAATCTACAAGCCATAGATCTGATGGTCAGCCAAAGAACCTGAGGCCCCCAGTGCTCAGTGAAGCAGTCTCCAGTCATCTGAAGGGCCCCTTTGGAGGGAGGCGTTCTCTCTTGCATCCACGTTAGAGAAAGTTGAATACTTTCTGGGCTAGTCCCCCACACAGTGCAACTGCACTCCTGTAAGCATGTCTGTGTCTGGTGAGAACAAATGCAGATCCACATGGAGGACTAACTTCTACCCATTCAGCATGTAATTCAGTCCCACAGGCTTGAGGACTACCTTCAGCCGGATAGGATATAGCTCTGTGAAGGCAGGTGTAGCCAGTCTTCTGTGCTTGCAGCATCTTTACCAGAAAACAACCCCATAAAATCAAGCCCATTCAAGGGTTATAGAGTCCGATGAAAAATGGGTTTTGTATAGAGTATTTGTTTCTGTGCATGAAAGTGGAACAAGCAACTTCTGTGAAGTCGAATGCAGCGGCCAGCACCAGACAGTGTGGAGGAACGCCGTGTGTCAGGAGCCTGAGTTCAAGTCCTGGCTTTGCTACTACTCGTGTTCTTAACCGTCTGGGCCCGATCAGGGAAGCAGTTGGGCTTCACAAGAACACTGTCTTTACTGACTCAGTTCTACAGACCATAGAGTCTCATCAAGCTATTCAGTTCTGCTTGTCTCATTGAAAAACACCTTAGACTGTAATAGAAATGAATGGGCATGTCTGCATTCCAGCCAGTAAAACTTTACTAGCGATAACAGGAAGGGGGGAGGGCTGAATCTGTTTCTGCAATCTGCCAACACCTGGACTAGGTCACAGCCCGGACTCCTCTCGGGGTTAGGTTATTAGAGGTAATTTGCCTCTCACGGTGTTAAAAACCATTCCGCACACCTGTGTTCTTTTAACTCCTGGAATTTGAGAGATTTGAGGGTCTGGGATGCTACCTGTACCTGCTAACGCCAGAAAGAGCCAGGTGGTCTGTCTGCCTTTCATCAAAAAGATGGCCAGGGCTGCCTTCCTGCCTGTTCAGGGAAGCAGTCCATCCGTCTGTCTGTCTGGTCATCACCCTATCACCCTGATGACTCTGTTGCTGGCATTTTTATTGAGGCAACTCCTACAAGCCCAAGGTAAAGGCCTGCCTGGAGAAGGTGCAACAGGGTAGGTCCAGAGGGGCTTCAGCAGCCTACTACTCGGCTATGCCATCTTCCCAGCCTCAAATAGCAGGAGACTGAAGTGAGGGTCCCACCTCCCGCCCCATTTGGTCCCATTTCTCCAGGCCCTAAGTTTCCTTTTTGATGTTGAAATGGGGAAATGTTTATACCTATACGTTATTCCCAAGGCCCATATACATTATGTATGACCAAGGCCCATATACGTTATTACCAAAGGCCATATACATTATAACCAAGGCCCATATACATTATGACCAAGGCCTGTGTTTAAGAAAACAAAGGTAGACGTCGGGCTTTTAAAAATAAATTCATGCCGGGCGTTGGTGGCGCATGCCTTTAATCCTAGCACTCGGGAGGCAGAGGCAGGCGGATCTCTGTGAGTTCGAGGCCAGCCTGGGCTACAGAGTGAGCTCCAGGAAAGGTGCAAAGCTACACAGAGAAACCCTGTCTCGAAAAACCAAAAAAAAAATAAAAAAAAATAAATAAATAAATTCATTCCTTTACCTCAGTAACTAGGGCAGGGTTTTCCATTTACAATGGAGATGGTTCCTCCTTGTACAGTCACCCACTTAGCTGCCCCTCTTGCTGTGGGAACGCTCACCACAGGGACCTGACTGGTCCAGTGTGAAGTGAGTGTGACATCCTTTCTTGAAAGCACTGCTTTAGGAGCTCAGCCCCTCCCTTGGGGACTCTTGGGCCTGCAGCAGTTCCTAAGCCCTCGGGACGGAGGAGATGGGGAACGGGGTCACAAGGGTACCCGAACTAAAGACAGGCAGAAACCACAGTTGACCACTGACAGCACCATCCCCGGATGTTTTTCCTTCTTCAAATGTCAACATTTAATGTTCTCATTGCACTCAAGTCTACCTCGGACAAAGTGAGCAGAAAAAGTACCCAGGAGCTTACGGACCTCAGAATCTGAACCTTTCACACCACACCAGTGTCTTCTCGGACTCTTTTCTATAAACAGGGTCTCACTGTGCAGTCCTCACTGACCTGTAACTTGCCATGTAGACCAGGCTGGGCTCGAACTCACAGAGCTCCACCTTCCTCTGCTTTCTTAGGGCTGGGATTAAAGGTTTTGTGCCACCAGAAAAAGAACTACAGTGGAGTCGGCTCTTACAGTCTTCATTTAGTAATTCAGTGGTGTTTCTTTCACAGCCAATAATAATTTCATTGATGTTAAAACCTTAACCGTAACTTCCTACTAACCTTTATATTTAGCTCCGATCCCTTAAGATGAAAATACTCCTGGATGTGCTTGGGAGCTCCCCTCCCCAGGTGAATTTAGGGTGACTTGGAGAAGTGAAAGACTGAAAGTTTTCCAAATTCTTCACACTGAGGTTTCCTGTGAGGCTGCCCAATGAAGTTAGTCCTTCCTTTTGGGCACGCCGTGACCTTCTGATGTCTGTTTATTGGGTCGCCGATTCTAGTAGTGGAAGCCAGTGTGAGACCACGTAGGGTAGGGCTGTGCAGTACCAGTGAGAGTACCAGAGCTCGCCTGTGGTCCTGGTACTGTCCTCAAGTCCACCTAGATTTAGACATGTGCCTGTCTCGTCCTCTAGAAGATTACCTGGATACCTGGGCACCAGCCGCTCTTGCCTCTGCCCGCCTTTCCCATTTGCCTCTGTGCATGTGGCTCTGTGCCCTTGGAACTCTGTTCTGCCAGCCAGAGCACCCAAGACCTTCCTAGGCCAAGGTCTCTCCCTCCCTCAACCCCTTTCCAGCTGGCATTTTAGGATGAGTTAGGAGGGGCCAAGGTCACCATGGGGTCTAGTCATGTGTTCCTGGGCTTTTCTCCTGAGATGCCGTTGCCCTTTATGACATTCCCAAGAAAATGCTTGGGGACCACCCTCTTTTCAGAGTCCTCAGGCCTGTTTTAGGAGTGTACAGGCCCTGGTTCACCAGCCAAGTGGAAAGTGGGTAGGGCTCCCATCTCAGTAGGTTCGATCCTGGTGCCTTTATATCTTCATGATACAACCAAGGCAAGGGACTACCCTGTGTCCACCTTCCTCCATCTATAAGATGGGGAATGGGGGATGTCTACTGTTGCCTTCTTACGAGGGTGAATGCATTCACGTGTATAAAGTTCCCCATAAGTCCTGGCGACAGTGACCAGACTCTGGCATGCCTTCTCTCAGATGGTTCCAGGGGAGTCCGACAAGGAAGAAGCCACTCTGTGAACCACTAAGATTCGGGATGGGGTGTCTGTGTTGCGATCCCATTCCTTGATGCCAGCAAAGAAAACCTTCTCCTCTGGGCTTCCAAAGAGAAGATCAGGTCACTGAGACCAGCTGGAAACCTTGCGTGGTGACCACAGTGTCTCACTTCGCAAAGGGAGTCAGTGGCTCCAGTTTGAAGCTGGGATTGATTGCCAATGGTGCCATTGCCGTGGTGACTCTCAGCATGCTGTGCATGTAGTGACTCTGCTGAGCTGCGTAGGGTCCCATGCCTGGAGACAGTAAAGTCGTTTGAGTCCTTTGTAACCAAAGGCTTTGGACATCGGTCTCATCCATCACTATGCTCGTTGTTCCTGTGTTAGAGTTCAAAAGCTAGTTCACATCCTAGGATACAGCAGAACAACTGAGCAGCATTTGTGGAGCCCATTTTCATCCTGGATGTCAACATTTACCAGACTCAAGGCTGGGATAGTCTTGCCTAAGGCCAATCTGACCCTCAGTAGG
>CABHPP010129087.1:28057-38513 GCA_902168425.1 Peromyscus attwateri | reverse complement strand
TTGGGCTGGGCGGTGGTGGCGCATGCCTTTAATCCCAGCACTCGGGAGGCAGAAGCAGGTGGACCTCTGTGAGTTCGAGGCCAGCCTGGTCTACAGAGTGAGTTCCAGGAAAGGCACAAAGCTACACAGAGAAACCCTGTCTCGAAAAACCAAAAAAAAAAAAAAAAAAAAAAACCAACAAACAAACAAAAAAAACACTTTGCAGTGTGACCCAGTGTCTACAGCTCAGGCAAAGTGCAGACTCCTCTTGCCTGCATTATACTCAGGTATTTTCTTACCCAGGCCTCTTAAACCTTGTCTTTTAACACTGGTTAAAACTGCCATGATGGTCTGGGCATGGTGGTGCATGCCTTTAATCCCAGCACTCAGGAGGCAGAGGTGAGTGAACCTCTGAGACCAGCCTGATCTACAAAGTGAGTTCCAGGACAGCCAGGACGGCTTCACAGAGGAACCCCATCTTGAAAATCCAACCAACCAGCCAACAAACAAACCAAAAACCCCTGATTGGGTCATGATCCATAGTTTGAAAACAGGTTCAGAAACTAATGCAACATGTAGGGCTGTGATGGGACTGGATGTGACAGAGACATTCGGAGAGTCCTCGTTATCTGAATCATCACCTGAAATGTGTTCTGAGTTACTGCACAAAGTCCACGCCCAGCCAGATCTGAGGAGCTCCAAGGTAACCAAGGTAGATAGTTGTTTTTACTGAAGGGCTTCTTAGATCATTTAAGACAAGCGGTGGCCATCAAACTGGTCACAGGTTGTCACCTGGAAGACGTCCCAAAGCAGACTGACCATAGCCAGTTGTTCAGGATCAGCATCCCCAGGGGTGGAGCTAGTTGGCCATCTGTTTTTAGAAAACTACACTGAGATGTGCTCATGTGGTGGTGTGCTGCCAGGGTGGGGTCCACTGTGCATGACGAATCCCCCGACGGAGAAGCATGCTTACTATTTTGACCCCAGAACCCGCTCCTTTGAAGATGAAACTAGGTCATGATCTCAGAACACAGGTTGGGTGTCGTTTCTATATAAGGCCGCGTTGCTTGAAGAGAGGGGTCCATTCATCCATTATACTAAGAAGAAACTAAGTTTTCTATAAGATTTTGTACCAGGACCAGATTATCCTCTGCCTGTGCAAGTCTGATACACAGACAAAGGTGACCGAAAGTTTATCATAAGCTGATGAAGACAGTCGTTCGTGAGTTATTTCAAAGGTCTACTGTTGATATAATTCTAGGTCTCTTAAAATTGAAACCTAAACGTTGCTATTAATATTAGTCAGTACTTGCCGGGCAGTGGTGGTGTACACCTTTAATCCCATCACTGGGGAGGCAGAACCAGGCAGATCTCTGTGAGTTCGAGGCCAGCCTGGTCTACAGAGCGAGATCCAGGACAGGCACCAAAACTACACAGACAAACCCTGTCTCAGAAAAACAAAACAAAACAAAATAAAAGTAGTTAATACTAATACGTCCAACTTGCTTTTGTCTCGTAAAATAAAAACGTCTGAAACTCAGAACGAGTGTCTGCTTATCAGCAGAGGGTTGGCAGTAGTTCCAGGGTAGAGAACTTCCCTTTCATGAACTATGAGGTTATCAGTTAATGGAAGTGTGAAATTCCTGCCCTGGTTGTACTGTTCATTGTGACTGGAGCTGTCTACTTGCTGCTGTTCCCGCACCAGAGTGCTTCCCCGCTGGGTCTTCCTGCTTTATAAACCGCCTCAGTGGACAGGTGTGACTTCTGTGAGTGGCACTACAGGGTGCCTGGAGGTGTCCATAGTCGCTGTCTGGTCTGTAGTATAGTATGCCCTTGGGGAAATTTGGTCTGTGATAAAGGTAGACTCTACCTGCAGGCTCTGTTACCACTCAGCTGTCCTAGATAAACTACAAAAGAGAGAAAGCAGTGCCATACAAACACCAGCTACTGTTTCTTTGTGGTACATGCATGGGGGGCGGGGGTCCTTCGTGTTACTGAAAGCACCTTCTTCTCTATTAATGTCTTTGTTCTGACAGAGATACAGTGGAGTCATGATGTTCAGTGTGAAACATCATGAACTCAAGCAGGCTCTGAGTTCTGTAGAGAGGATTCAAATTGAAATTAAGACTCCTCCCCACAGCACTTAAAATTGGAATGTGGCTTGAGACCTGACGGTTTCCTGCCCCACCTTTAGAAGGTGGTCTTCTCACTAATCTCTCATCGTGGGTTAGAGGGAGATGTGCGGAGGAGGGAAGTCCTTAGTAAGCACTGCTTGTATGTCAGATGCTTTTCTCAATTTCCTTATAACTCATTTGCACAGTCTCAGGGAGGCACGTGCTACTGTGTCTGAAACCCCGGTGCAGGGGACTAGCGAGCTGTGCCTACCGAGGTCAGTCAGTTGGTGAGGCCAGAATTACCGCGCCGCTCTGTCTGTCTCCAGCTCCTGCATTTTCACCTATGATACCCGCCATCTTGCAGAACTCTTAAATCCTGGCTGGTTAGCCGCAGGCCTCTGGCGCTGCGTTATGCTTTTGGACATATTGGTCTCTGCAATCTCAGCGTAAAGAAGAGGGAAACTCATTTCGTTTGCGCTTTAGTGTGGTAAAGCGGCAGTTGTCCTTTTTTTGGAACGAGAAGGGGAGAAGTGACATGAACTGAAACGTCTGATGCCATCTCATGCCCCGTCTTGGTTTGTGGGTCTTTATAGCCTGCAGGAGACGTATGAAGCAAAAAGGAACGAGTTCCTGGGAGAGCTGCAGAAGAAAGAGGAGGAGATGAGACAGATGTTTGTCATGAGAGTGAAGGAGAAGGAGGCGGAACTTAAAGAGGCGGAGAAAGAGGTGAGCGCTCTGTCTGTCCTCCAGGAGGCCGAAACCACACGGAGGCAGCCTTTTATTAGTACTTTGTAATTCATGGGACGTCACACTGGTACAAGGTGTGTTCTCCTTCCCCTTTATCGCAAGAGCAGCTTCCCCACCAGGCAGCAAATGCCCTGATCATGTGGTCTTTTCGGCTCTGAGTTTCCCCAGGTTGTAAGTCTTCAAATGAGAGATTTGGGGCCCAGCCGACTAAGCGAGCTAAATAGTGGAGGTGCTTTGCCTTACGGTCTTACCCAGGTCTACCCACACCCCACGCTCGTGCCCACTCCTCCTGTCCCAGCACATTTCCTGCTGTGGCACCCTCTGACTCCACCTGGGTCCCCACCCAGGCTAACCTCACTGTTAATACGACTTTTTACTACAACACTTCCCCACGGCTCAGTACTCTTCGAAGTAATGTTTGCGACTTGTTTTTTCCAAGACTCGTGGAACGTGGGGCTGCAGAAATGGCTAGCGGTTGAGAGCAGCGGCTGCTCTTTCTCCTGAGGCCCGGGCGGCGGCAATTCCCAGCACCCATATGGTGGCTCACAACTGCCTGTGGCTCCAGTTCCAGGAGATCCGATGCCCCCTTCTCCTCTCTGTGGGCACCAGGCATGCAAGTGGTACACACATACACGTGGAAATAAATAAATCTTCTTTACGAAGCTAGTGAAGCTTGGAGGCCATTTACGTAGCTTGGTGCTTAAAGTGGTTTAGCTGCAGAGAAAGGGAAATTGAGTGTTATCAGCTGACCTTAGCCGAGTGGATGATGGGCTGAAATTCAGTGACTCCTCTCTTTCCGTTTTTGTTTCTTGTTTGGGTCTGAAGATCAAGACAGAGCCTCACACTGGCATGGTAGACCTTCTACCACTGAGCTGTGCCCCGGACCATGAGTGGGTTTTTGTTTTTGTTTTGTCAAATGTTAGAAGTTGTTATTCTTATTTAGACAGTTAGTGTGTGTACAGCTAAAATATATATGTGTGTGTGAACACTGTAATCTCGTAAGTATTTCATACGTGTTCCTAAAGGCCCAGAAACAAGAACCCATTTTTATCAAAAGGATGACTTTGTTATTAGGCTCATGGTTAATTTTTACCCTTTTCATGCTTTAAAAAAACAATTACATTACTTAAAATTGTGTGTGGGAGGGGGGTGGATCAGCAGACAACTTGAAGGAATCCTTTTTCTCCTACCATGTAGGTTCCAGAGACCAAACTCAGGTCAGGCTTGGCAGGAAGTACCTTTACCCAGTAAACCACCTTGCTGGCCGTCTCTATGCTTTCAAACATAATGTGCCTCATTTCTGGGTATAGTAGTGGATGCTGTTAGTCCCAGCACTCAGGAGGCATACCTGGTCTACATAGTAAGTTCCAGGATAGCCAGGGCTACATAGAGAGACTTTGTCTCAAAATACCAAAAATAATAATAAATCATTAAATAAGTACCTTATTATCATAGAGAGTACCTAAGAGGTGTTTAACCTCTAGGAGCTCAAGTAACAGATGCTCCGGACTCAACATCCTCACCTTACCTCTCCATAAGCCACCCAGATACTTCAGGCTTGTCTTAGTCACTCTTGTATGGCTGTGAAGAGACACCAGGACCCCAGCAACTCTTACGTTAGAAAGCATTTAGCTGGGGGTCAGCTTACAGCCTCAGAGGTGTAGCCCGTTATCATCATGGCAGGAAGCATGGCGGCACCCAGGCATGGTGCTGGAGAAGGAGCTGAGAGTCCCGCCTCCAGCTGTGGACCGCACGCTGGGGTTTTGCGCAGGCCCACACAGCCTGTGTCACTCAGACTTTTATGCCTTTCCCCGAGCCCGGTTTATTCCTTTATCTCCCAGCTTCATGAGAAGTTCGACCTCCTGAAGCGGACACACCAAGAGGAGAAGAAAAAGGTGGAAGACAAGAAGAAGGAGCTTGAGGAAGAGGTGAGCAACTTCCAGAAGAAGAAGGCGGCGGCTCAGCTCCTGCAGTCCCAGGCCCAGCAGTCCGGGGCCCAGCAGACCAAGAAGGACAAGGATAAGAAAAAGTAAGCAGGTGTCGCCCGCCTCCTGGGGACCGCTAACAATCTCTTCTCTTGCATGTCCACCTTTCCTACTTACAGACTGGAGACTGGTCTGTTGCCAGAGAAATAAAAGCAAGTATTTTTCTCGACGGTGCAGGGAAGAGGGCAGAGGTTTTTAAAGGTATTTCTGAAGGGTACAAGGGATTAACTTATAGACGTCACTGGGGCCATCAAGCAGTCAGGACTGGAGCAGCCTGTCGGTTCTTCTTGTAGCAGCTTCAGTACCCACCCCAGGAGACTCAGGGAAGACGGGCAGGTTTCTCTGAGTGCCCCTGGAGGCGTTCTCCTGACTCTTGGTAAAAGAGCATTCTAAAATCCCAGTTGTTCTCGTGGTTCTCTGCTCTGTTAGTATGGCGAGCCAGCTACCGAATGTTATTCCAAAGTGTAGCTAGTGGGCGCTGGGTTTTTTCTAAATTCGACAAGCTGGGCGATTATCTTATTGTGCAAACT
This sequence comes from Peromyscus attwateri, assembly GCA_902168425.1. Classification (NCBI taxonomy): domain Eukaryota; kingdom Metazoa; phylum Chordata; class Mammalia; order Rodentia; family Cricetidae; genus Peromyscus; species Peromyscus attwateri. The sequence goes on along the minus strand of CABHPP010129087.1, from coordinate 33,158 downwards.
CAACCAAAATGCCCACCCGTTTAGCATAGCCTAGCAACCCTCATGACACCCCTGAGCCCCACACAGAGCAGTTTCAACACAGCCTTGATTTCAAGTGCCAAAGGGCCCGAGGCTGCTCTTGTGTCGTCACTTCCGGTGGCACCCCCCACACCCCCCCTCCCCCAGCAGCCGTCAGAAACCAGCGGAGAGGTGCACCTCTTGAACTTCTGTGATTTGAAGCTGTCCCTCGAGTCACCCTCAAGAGCAGAGGGGGCAGTGTTGCGACAGTAGCTGTGGCTTTGACGAGTATGGTGCTAGGGAGGCACTTGGAAAACTTTTCCACGGCCCGTAACAAGCCCTGGGATGCCACGCTCCACTCCAGAACCTACTGAGCTAGCGTACGCAGCCATCCAGGGAACCCTGGAGCCTGCTTTCGGGTTCCTGTTCTTCATCCTTAGATGCTAAGGTGCTGGGAGAAAGGCAGGCACCGAGTAACAACAAAAAACGGCGGGACTGATGCAAGCCAAGCCTTTCCTTCTTTGGAAACCGTAGCACTTAGGACTGAGTCTGCGCAGTCCCGATTGAGACCGCCCAGTTCTGTCGCCACTCAGTCCTGGCTCACACGCCCCAGGCTTACCCCTAAGGAACTGTGGTGTGCCTGTGTGTAGCCTTAGCACCGCTGTGGTGCCATTGAAAGTCGTGCTCTACACACGTCACTTTAGCAGGCACTGAGGCAGTAGGAAACGTGTCCAAGGGAACGAAGGAGCCTGAAACTGGTCCAAGCAATAACGGGAGTGGTCGATGTGGATAACGTAGGGTTTTAACTGGGGTTGGTGTAGATCCAAGTCATCAAAGGAGTCCAGCAGCCAGACTTGTGGGCTAATTCAGAGAAACCACTGCCTCGACAATCTAGTTCAGTACAAGTCTTTGTTGCTCAGTGTGTTGGAAAAGCTTCTAACGCTGACCGTGGCATCCTTACCCCGTGAGTGGCATCCCCACCTAGCAAGCCAGGGTCAAAGCCATTTGGCATTGAACCCTGATCCAAATTGTTTATCTGGGAAAAACTACAGAAGTTTTTCTCTGTGTGTGTGTGTGTGTGTGTGTGTGTGTGTGTGTGTGTGTGTGTGTAAGGGAGGCGTAGAGAGATTGAGAGAGAGAGAGAAAGAGAGAGAGAGAGAGAGAGAGAGAGACCGCTCACTCAGAGCTTAGGAAGCCCAAAAAGTAGTAGCCTTTCTTACCCTGAAGCATTGAAGTGTGCGGAGGTACAAGTTTTAAACTAAAAATGTTTCTACAAGACCAGCAATGTTAAAAAGAGTATTTCATGTATACTGGATGTGCCTTTTAGCAATAAAAGTCCCAAGAACTGACCATTATTGTACCTCCATTAAAACCCTCCTTCTAGAAACAGACATTTTTTGCTCTGGAACATGCTGACTTATTTCCTTCCCACCCTGGGCTTTAACAATGTATGATGCTTTTAAAGTTTACATGATGTCTGTGTTAAAATCTATTTTAGCTTTATTTATATATTCTCATTTATTATCGGTGGTGTTAGACTTGGTTCTCAATAATCCCCAGGTGCAGTGCCTGACAGTGGCCTGGATTTTTTGTGTCCCTTGGTTCTTACCCTTTTCCATACTTCTGCTTGTATAATGAAAGCAAAGGCTTGTTGGAGTCCTGAATTCAAAAAAGAGGGGGAAAAAAACACCCCTCTTATTGTCAGTGACAGTGGAGGGTTTTGGCTAGAGGACCACAGAAAGACAGTAACCGAGACAACCAGAGCAGCGCTTTGAGCAGAAAGAGGAAGGTTCTTCCTCCTGGTCATCCCACAGCAGGTGTGAGGTCGCCCCATGGCCCTAGGAGCTGGCTGTGCTGAGCAGAAGGCTGCTGTGCACCCATTGCCAGTTTTAATTCGCTTTCTAATAGTTTGAAACTCTTTGGTTTTTTTTCTATTCTAACAACACGCTCCTTTTTTAACCTAGGTAAGTAGATGACATGAGAGCATATAACATTTCCTAGGATTACAAAGTAGAACTAACCCTGGCCCTGCCATTAGCTGGACCCCACCTTCTGCCCTCTCTGGCCACCAAGTCACTTTCCTCATTCGGGGCTGTCCTACTGTGGTAGGACTGTCCGAGGGTAAGTTTTGCAGTGGACAGGGTCTCTCTCTCTCTCCTGAAAACTCTTTACAAACACAGTTGCCAGGAGGCACTTGCTGGTTGAGCTGCATCTGACCCCAAAGGGGACCTCAGCGTCTTCCTTTTCAACTGGCACGTGATGACTGCACTGTGCACACATCTATGCACCTCTCCCCGTTTTTTCTAAATGAATTTTTTTATTATTGGTTTGGGTTTTTGCTAAGTAATAAAGTTGCATGTTTGGAATTGCCTAAAATTAGCCGTGCAGATCCCAGGTTTGGCGTTGCTTGGGTCTTAAGAGGAGGGAAAGATCCTGGCATTGCTGGAGCTCTAACCATGTTCTTTTTCAGCCTTGCCCAGCTAGGCCAGTAGCATGTCCTCCATCCACTCTATTCCAGTTTGCAAGCTCCTTCAGATCTCCCAAGTCACCCGTGCAAAGACACCTGTTGTCTGTTTATTCTCTGGCTCCCCCCACAGCCCGGAAGTGGAAGGTTACGCTTTTGTTCAGTCCCAGTGTGATCTCCACTCCTCACAGACCATAGCTTTGTGTTATCTGAGAAAAACCGAACCAAACAGTGGCTCCTTCCACTGGACTGTGCCTTGGTTTCAAGAAGTCACTCCTGAATGTCAATTCCATGCCAAAGGGAACGGAGCACGGGCTCCCTGTTCAGTATTCAAGGTCTGCTTTGCTCTTCCTGTAGAATGGCCTACTCGGATTTTTTTTTTTTCCCTCTTGATTTCTGTCAGTTCCGTAATCATTGCATGAGCATTCGCCACCGCTGAATGCTGGTGCTGGCGCTCCTGATTTTCTTTTCGTTTAATTTGTGATCATTTCTAACTTTTTCGTTCTGTGTTTTAACTTACAGCGCAAGCTTCACATAAAGCCGGGCCAGCCAAGGACGCTCCCGCATTCACCTGCTTTTGCAGTGATAGTGCATCTCTGTCGCCCGTGCCCTGTGTGATTTTGTGTTGCCTCCCTCCCTCCCACATCCCAGTAACTCCTAGCTCACTTGGCTGAATGTTGTCGGGTGGTAGAAAACCGTAGAACAAGGGGAATGTCAGCGAACGCGTGTGCGGCTGGACTTTGTTTCTGGAAAGTCGATGGTTTGCCTTGTGTGCCTGTTCCGAGTGGCGGCCGGAAGCATGTCTGTCACATGTATGCCGCTTTGGGCCAAGGAGAGTGGGGTAAAACACTACCTGTGCATCTGACGGGAAAGCTCACCGCCTCAGCAGCTGAACTAAACCCTGAGTAGCCATGTCAACAACTCACCTTGTCTTGATTATTCATCTCATGCTTGCCCAGCCCCTGAGCTGATTGTTTCTTCTCCACACTTGCCACAAACCACAGGCAGGCTTGGAAGTCGGCAGCCCGGTGAGTGAGCGTCCTAGAGGGCTTTTGGCTTGTATGACTTTTACATTTAGTCACTTGGTTATTTGGCCCAGGCTTGTGGTCTGCTCAGACCCTCCTAGGGATGGAGTCTGCATCTGAACGCCCACTTCAGAGCCTGGCTGAGCTGCTGTGGACTGGTGTAAGAAACGTGGTTCTGTTCACCTCCACCAGGGAGTCCCTGATGCTTTCACGAGTCCAGATCTCAAAGACCAGCTCATTAAGTATTGCTTAGCCAGAGAATCTTCCACTAAGGATGCTGGATTCCCACTTACAGTGAGGGGATTTACCCTGCCCCTGTTCTTCAGACCCTCCCCACCCACCTGCATTTTCCTTAAGCAGGCTGAGGGGAGACCTGGAGGTTGACTCCAGGATATGGCTACTTCTAATATAAATTTTCACAAGTCGCAATGGAAAAAAAAAAAAACTGCCATAAGTAGTTCAGATAGAAAACTTGCCTCACACTGTATTACCTGTAGCACAAATCTAGAAGGATGGACAGGAGTGAGCACAGTGTACCGTCACTCAAAGTAGAGAATGAAGAGGCTGTGGCTCAGCTTCGCTTCTGCCCTTGCTCATGTTGAGATACAGCTGTCTCTAAGGAATTTTCCTCACTCATCCCTCACTGTGACTAGCTCCTCCTGCTCTGTCTCTTGGGGTCATCAGTCACCTGGCCTCCCCCTGGGCCAGCACTGATTCATGTGCCATCTGCCTCATGCCCCATCTGCCTGCTGTGTGAGAGGGAGAAGGGCACATTCTCTCTCCTGTCCACTTGTCCTTGTCATCTGCTCGGCTACCCCTCCTAACAAGATCCCCTGGCTTTCCCCGCCGTCTAACGCTTCTCATGAACCCAGTCCTTCGCCTCTGCATTTCCCCTCAAACATCACCAGTTACCCAGGAATGGGATAAAACCTGCTGCATCTCCCGCTCTGTGAGATTTAAAAAAAAAAAATTGTCCAGCCAGCCCCGATCTGATCCCAGCCAAGTTTTTATGTTCTCCTTTTCTTCATCTCCCAGCCACATGAAGAAAGCAGGGGTCTTTCATAAACTGATCTAGGCTTCTTTAGGCAAAGTAAGGAACTTGCCTTCACTGAGGTACAGACCAGGCTGGGACAGAAGCCGCAGAGCAGCAGCCGCCCCCACCCACCACCGCCGCCATCCTTGCTGATGGAGGAGGAGCTCCAGGGCAGACACTGGCTTTGCTTCCGTTTCTCTAGCTAGCTGTGGAGCACAGCACTGGTGGCATGCATGCTCACTAAACTGCGGCTGCATTTGCTGCTTCGCTGGGCCCCACCTAAGAGCTTGAGCATCTGTGTCGTATGCTTGTTTCCAGCCACTGCTTGTGTGAGCGTTTTGTTTTTATACCTTGTAATAGAAAATAACCCTTTGCATTTGGTTTCTCACATCCCTAAAAGCTTTTTAAGATAAGCTCAGCAAAAATTAAAAAAAAAAAAAAAAATCATCCAGTGGACTTTTTGATGCCAAGATATTATTGATTGAATTTTTTTCTTTGCATTTTTTTTTTTCACAGTAAAATAAATCCTATGGAGAGTCAGGGAATAAAAAGCCAAGAGAATCCTAAAAAAAAAAAAAAAAA